>CAUYQU010074421.1:0-18520 GCA_963574635.1 Cheracebus regulus
AGAACACAAAATCAAACACCGCATGTTCTCACTCATAGGTGGGTGTTGAACAATGAGAACACATGGACACAGGGAGGGGAGCACTATACGCTGGGGTATGTTGGGGGAAATAGGGGAGGGACAGTGGGGGGTGGGGAGTTGGGGGGAGAGAGCATGGGGAGAAATGCCAGATATAGGTGAAAGGGAGGAAGGCAACAAATTACACTGCCACGTGTGTACCTATGTAACAATATTGTATGTTCTTCACATGTACCCCAAAACCTAAAATGCAATAAAAAAAAGAAAAAATAAATAAAAATTAATATAATGAAGAGTTATATACACTCCCATGTTCATTGTAGTACTATTCACAAGAGCCAAATTATGGACTTAATCTTAGTGTCTATCAGTGGATGAATAAAGAAAATGAGTGCATATATACATTGAAGTATTATTCAGCATAAAAAGAATGAAATTCTGTCATTTGTAGAAACATGGTTAGAACTGGGTATCATTATGTTAAGTGAGGTAAACCAGGTACAGAAAAGACAAATATTGTATGTTGTCACTCATATATCAGCAAAAAATAGTGGATCTCATTGAGGTACAGAGTTGATTGCTGATTACCGGAGGTTGGAAAGTGTAGGGAAGAGTGGGAATGAAGAGACATTGGTCAATGGGTACAAAAATACAGGTAGATAGAAAATATGGCTAGATGTTGTGGCTCACACATGTAATCCCAAAACTTTGTGAGGCCAAAATGGGAGAATTATGTAAAGGCAGGAGTTTAAAATCAGCCTCTGTAACATAGTGAGATCTCACCTTGACTAAGAAAAATAGTAAAAGAAAAAGTAAGATCTAGTGTTTGATAGTATTATAGAGTGACTATGGTTAATAATAATACATTACATAGTTCAAAATACCTAAGAGAGAAGAATAGAAATTTTCCCAACATAAAGAAAAGATGCTTTTGAGATTATGAATATCTCAATTACCTAGATTTGATTATTACACATTGTATATATGTGTCAAAATACTACATATACCTCAAAAATATGTACAACTATTATATATCAATTTTAAGAGGAAGAAAATTTGAACAACTATATATGCAAGCACAGTGAAGACACCATGTAAAGATTAACTCAGAATATCAATGTGACACAAGCCTGGAAATGTCAAATATTGTCAGAAAACCAAAAGAGGCTGCAGAAGAGACAGGGAAGAAATTTTTTTGTCACCCTCCACAGGAGGAGCCAACTTTACTGACACCTTAATCTTGGACTAATAATTTACAGAACTATGAAACAATAAATTTCTGATATTTTAGACAAAAGATGGTGGTTCCTTGAATAGCTCAATAAAGTTAATAAGCCTCTAGGCAGAGAAGGGGAGACTGTGTAATCATAAAGTGTAAAAATTTATTTTATCAGAGTTCTAGATGGTGGGAGTTCCAAGATCAGCGTGCCAGCTTGTTTGTTTCTGGTGAGGGTCCAGTCTCTATTTCCAAGATGGGACGTTGAACACATTCCTCCCCTCCTCTGGAGGGGAGAAATGCTGTGTCTTCACATGAGGTAAGGCACAAAGGCAAAAAGGAATAAACTCCTTTCACCAAGCTCATTTGTAAAGGCACACAGTTCCATTTATATTTCACTTACATAAGGCTGGAGCCCTAATGACCCAATAAAATCTTAAGGACCCTGCTTTCTAATACTATCATATTGGCAACAACTTAATTTTGGAAGGAAAATATTTAAACTATGGCAGACCTTTTTCTGCAAAAAGAAAAACTACCAAAATCACTCAAGAAGAAACAGGTAACCTGAATAACGCTATATGTATTCAAATATTACATTTGTAGTTAATCTACAATAAAAAGTAGTTCTACCCTCATATAGTTTTGTCACAGGATTATTAGTGTATTGCTTTTTTAGCCAGAAATGTCTGTGAGCAGTGGCAGCCTTTGCCCAAGTTTTGCTCAGGCCCACTAGGCTTGCTCTGCTCACATGGCCTAGCAGGATTTGCTTGACCACACTACCAGCCTGGATCCCATGCCTGCCAAGTACAAGCCAGGTGTGGAGTGGCAAGAGGCATGTGAGTGAGTGAGCATGTGATTAAGCAACTGTGCACATCCAGGCAATCTGGCTGCTGCAGTGGGCAGGCAGCTCCAGGCACCAACAGAGGTGCTGGTTCTATGCAAGGCTGCAGCTGGGTCACATGTACCATGATATGGGTTGGCTGTGTCCCCACCCAAATATTATCTTGAATTATAGCTCCTACAATTTCTATGTGTTGTGGGAGGGACTCAGTGGGAGGTAATTGAATCATGCAGGCAAGTCTTTCCAGTGCTGTTCTCATGATAGTGAATAAGTCTCATGAGATCTGATGGTTTTATAAAAAGGAGTGTTTCTCTGCACAAGATCTCTTTGCCAACCACCATCCATGTAAGATGTGACTTTCTCCTCCTTGTCTTCCACTGTGATTGTGAGGTCTCCCCAGCCATGAAACTGTGAGTCCATTAAACATCTTTCCTTTATAAATTACCCAGTTTCAGGTATGTCTTTATTAGTAGCATGAAAATGGACTAATACATACTGTAAGTGGCTTCCACTGAAGGCAATTTCATCTGGATAAGGGTAATGCAGTTGTGACTGGAAGCTTGGAGATGCCAGGAATCACGGAGCCCCAAAGAGGGTGTCACAGCCCTGGCTTGGGAAGCCCTTAGTTCTGGGTTCACCGAAGGGCTGCAGCTCTTCACTCCTTTTCATTGCCCACAATATGGCTAGTGGAGGGGGCATGTTTCAGCCTGTTTGTGTTACAGCTCTTTCAGTTCTGACACTTGGCAGGTCCAAAGTTCTTGTTCTACATCCAGGATGAATGAGGTACACAGACAACTGGAGGGTAAGCAAGGCAGAGAGGAGCTTCATTGAGTGACAGCAGCTCTGATGAGTTCTGTAGTGGGTAGCTACTTTTTACTGTCAGGCTCTCACAGTGAATGTCCAGCTCTCAGCGGAGAGGAGATTCATATTGGGTAACTCCTTTCCACAGGCATGCTGTTCCAATGAGCATGTGAGCCTGGCTGAGTCTGGGGTTTTTATGTGCTCAGGTCTGAGAAAGTGTGTGCTGATTTGTCCATGGGTGGCTACAGGTCGGCCTGAAAACAGCACCATCTGATTGGCTGAATAGTCACCAATGAAGTTCTCAATCTGGACCACAGACTTCATCCAAAACTGGCATCTTGGATCCAAGGCTTCAGGCTGCTCCTGGCTTGAAGGAGGCATTTCACCGGGAATTCACTCCTTTCTACCCAGGAACCTGTTTGCCATTAGCATACCATCCATGGTGTTCAGGCTGTCCATACCAAGAGGTGCCTGCAGGTCCATGCCAAGCCATCCTCAGTACCCTCAGTTCCACTTCCATGCTTGTCAGCACCCAAAGTCTAGAATGGGTTGAGGTATTAGGGGGATGGTGTCAACACACAATCACCTGGTCTGGTTGCAACAGTGCCAGATATCAGCCATAGCTTTACTCCACCCTCGAGTGGGTTCCAGGAGTGTGGAGAAGCCAGAGAGCAAGAGCAGGTTACTTTCAAGCCTGCAAGAATAGGGAGCTTCCTGATCCCCTGAGAGCACAGGAATGCCAGGTTCTGGAGCCGTGGCTGGGTGGCTGAGGCTGTGCCCAGGAGTACAAGTTCCTGCTCCACCAACTCGGTAGGGGACAGGGCTCTTGCCTGTTCCAGCTCCTGCCAGCTCCATAGAGTGTACCTCTACAGCTGCACCTCCTCCCACTGCAGGTGGTGTCCTCACAGTGGCCACTTAAGATGGACCATCACCACCATCAGTTTTGCTACTGAATCTACTAAACATTTAAGGAAGAAATAGTACCATATGTATCAGTCTTTTTCAGAAAATGGAAACGAAGGGAATAATTCTTAAATCATTTTATGAAGCCAGCAATACTCTAATACTAAACCTAGACAAACACAATGAAAGAAAAAATAAAGCCACTACAGACTACTCTCTCTTATTAGTGATGTAAAGATCCTCTACAAAATACTTAATGGTTGAACATATAAATATTCAATTATTTTATATATATTTATTATACCTATTATGTATAGTAATTTCTGTGTATTCAAAAATATATAAAAATATAATAAAGCAAGACCAAATAGGTTTTATCTCAGGGATTCAGGACTGGTTTAGCAGTTGGAAATCAATATAATTCACTTCATTAGCAGACTAAATAATAAAAATTATATAATCTTATCAATAAAAGAGTAAAAAGCATTAGATATCCATTCAGTATAAAAACTTCAATAAATCAGAAATACAAGAGACTATCCTTAACCTAATAAAGGTTTCTAAATAAAATTTACAGCTAATGTCAAACTAAATGGAAAGAGCGAATACTATGTCCCAAAATCAGGAAAACATAGAGCATATTCTCTCTCATTATGACTATTCAGCATTATCTGCAAACTCCAAAGTAATTGGAATAAGTTAAATGAAAAAAAAATTAAAATGATAGAAAAAAATAAAATTTGTATTTGCAGATCACATAATTTTTAAAAAATAATCCCAAATAACCATTTTGTTATTGTTGTTGGTTGTTGTTGCTTTGAGATGGGCTCTCAAACTCCTAAGCTCAAGCAACCCTTCCACACCTCAGCCTCCTACATAGTTGAGATTGGCTTAGAAATACAGTAATGCTGGCATTGCATAAGTTTGGAAGTGTACTGTCCTCTTCAATGTTTTACAAGTTGGGGAAGGATCACCATTGGTTTTTTGTTTTTTGTTTTATGTATTTTTTTATTGGTATAATTCAGATCCTGGGCTTTTGTCTGTTTGAAGATTTTTGATTACTTAATTAATCTCCTTAGTCATTATCAAACTGTTCCAAATTTCTGTTTCTTCATGATTCACTTTTGAAAGTAGATTGTAAGTTTCTAAGAATTTATCTATTTTTTCTAGGTTACCTACTGTTTGACATATAGTTGTTTATGATACTCTCTTATGAGCCTATGTATTTACATGATATCAGCTGAGATGTCTCCTTTTTTATTTATAGTTTTGAGTCTTCTTCCTTAGGTTGTATTGTTAAAGTTTTGCCCATTTTATTTTTTCAGAAAACCAACTCTTAGTTTCAGTGATCTTTTCTATTGTTTTCTTACTCTCTAATTCATTCATTTCTGCTCTAATCTTTAGCATTTTCTTCCTTTTGTTGGGCTTAGTTTTTTCTTCCCTTTTTAGTCCCTCAAAGTGTAAAATTAGGTTTATTATTTGAAGTCTTTTTTTTCTTAATTTAAGTGTTTATTGCTATAAAATTCCCTATTAGAACTAACTGCTTTTGCTGTATTCAATATATTTTGGTATATTCTGCTTTCTTTTTCTTTCCAACTTTTATTTTAAGTTTGGGGAAGCATGTAAAGGTTTGTTAAATGGGTAAATTGCATGCTGCATTGCTATGGCATATGTATTATTTTATCACTCAGGTAATTACCATAATACACAATAAATAGTTATTCAAGCCTCACCCTCCCCTCACCATCTACCCTCAAGTAGACCCTCGTATCAACTGATTTTTTTTCTTTGTGTCCACAGGTACTCAATATTTAGAACTCAATTATGAGCAAAAACGTGGCATTTGGTTTTCTGTTCCTGCTTTAACTCACTAAGGATAACAGCCTCTAGCTCTACTCACGTTGCTGCAAAGGATATAATTTCATTCTCTTTTATGGCTGTGTAGTATTCCACAGTCTATATGTAACCTACTCTTTATGCATTCCACCACTGATGGGCATCTAGGTTGTTTTTATGTCTTTGTATTGTAAATAGTTCTGCAATGAACATATTTGTTCAGTTGTGTTTATGGTAGAATACTTTATATTCATTTTGGTGTATAGCCAGTAATGGGACTGCTGGTTCAGATAGTAGTTCTGTTTTACATTTTTTGAGAAATCACCAAACTGTTTTCCACAGTGGCTGTACTACTTTATATTCCAAACAGCAATGTAAAAGCATACCATTTTCTCCACAACCTCACTAGCATTCGTTATTTATTGAATTTTTATTAATAGCCATTCTGACTGTTGTGACATGCTATTTCATTGTGGTTTTGATTTGCATTTCCTTAATGATTAGTGATTTTTGAGTACTTATTAGTATTATTTCCTTATATTTATTGGCCACATGTATGTATTCTTTGAGAAGTCTCTATGTATTTTTCCCATTTTTAACAAAGTTTTGTGGTTTTGGTTGTTGATTTAAGTTCTTTATAGATTCTTGATATTAGACTTTTGTTGTATGCATAGCTTGAAAATATTTTCTCCAATTCTGTAGGTTGCCTGTTTACTCTCTTGAATTTCCTTTGCTATGCAGAATCTCACTAGTCTAATTAGGTCCACTTGTCAATTTTTTTTCATTTGGTTTTGGAGTCTTTATCATAAAATTTTTACTAAGGCTTATGTAGAGAATGGTATTTTATGTTTTTTAAAGAAATTTTATACTTTTAGATTTTACATTTAAGTCTTTAATTCATGTGCGTTAGACTTTTGTATATGGTAAAAGGAAAGGATCGTTTCAATCTTTTACATATGACTGGCCAGTTAATCTAGAAAAATGAATTGAATAGGAAAAAGTCCTTTCTACATTTCATTTCTGTTAGCTTTGTCAGTGATCAGATGGTTCTAGGTGTATGGCTTTACCTCTGGGTTTTTTATTCTGTTCCATTGATCTTTCAATCTGCTTTTGTACCAGTATTATGCTGTTTTAGTGACTGTAGCCTTGTAGTATAGTTTGAAATTGGATTGTGTGATATCTCCAGCATTCTTCTTTTTGCTTAGGATAGCTTTACATATTCAGGCTTGTCTATTGTTTCAAATGAAAATTTTTTTATTATTTTACTTTAAGTTATAGGATACATGTGCAGATTGTGCAGGTTTGATACATTTGTAAACACATGCCACACTGGTTTACTGCATCCATCCCCCTGTCATCTACACTGGATATTTCTCCTAATGTTATCCCTCTCCAAACCCCCAATCCACTGCTATTCCTCCCCTAGGCCCCACCCCCAAATAGACCCCAGTGTGTGATGTTCCCCTCCCTGTGTCCATGTGTTCTCGTTGTTCAACACCCATTTATAAGTGAGAACATGTGGTGTTTGGTTTTCTGTTCTTATGTCAGTTTGCTGAGAATGATAGCTTTCAGCTTCATCCATATCTCTGTGAAGGACATAAACTCATTCTTTTTTATGGCTGCATAGTATTCCATGGTGTATATGTGCCACAGTTTCTTTATCCAATCTATCCTTGACGGTCATTTGGGTTGGTTCCAAGTCTTTACTATTGTAAATGGTGCCACAATAAACATACATGTGCATGTGTCTTTATAATAGAATGATTCATAATCCTTTGGGTATATACTCAGTACTGGAATTCCTGGACTAAGACGTACTTATAATTCTAGATCCTTGAGGAATCACCACACTGTCTTCCACAATGATTGAACTAATTTACACTCCCACCAACAGTGTAAAAGCGTTGCTATGTCTACACATCCTCTCCAGCATCTGTTGTCTCCAGATTTTTAAATGATCCCCATTCTAACTGGCATGAGGTGATATCTCGAGGTGGTTTTGATTTGCAGTTCTCTAATGATCAGTGATGATGAGCATTTTTTTCATATGTTTGCTGACTGCATAAATGTTTTCTTTTGAAAAGTGTCTGTTCAAATCCATTGCCCATTTATTTTTATGAGGTTGTTTGTTTTTTTCTTATAAATTTGTTTAAGTTCTTTGTAGATTCTGGATACTAGTCCTTTGTCAGATGAGTAGATTGCAAAAATTTTTTCCCATTCTGTTGGTTGCTGCTTCACTCTAATAATAGTTTCTTTTGCTGTCCAGAAACTCTTAAGTTTAATTAGATCCAATTTGTTTATTTTGGTTTTTATTGCCATTGCTTTTGGTGTTTTAGTCATGAAGTCCTTGCTATGCCTATATCCCAAATGGTATTGCCTAGGTTTTCTTCCATGATTTTTATGGCATTAGGTCTTATGTTTAAATCTTTAATCCTTCTGGAGTTAATTTTTTGTATAAGGTATAAGGAAGAGATACAGTTTCAGCTTTCTGCATATAGCTAGCCAGTTTTCCCAACACCACTTATTAGTGAATCCTTTCCCTATTGCTTGTTTTTGTCAGGTATGTCAAAGATCAGACAGTTGTAGATGTGTGGCATTACTTCTGAGGCCTCTCTTCTGTTCCTTTGGTCTCTATCTCTGTTTTGGTACCAGTACCATGCTGTTTTGATTACTGTAGCTTTGTAGTACGGTTTGAAGTCAGTTAGTGTGATGCCTCTCATTTATTTATTTATTTATTTTACTTTAAGTTGTGTGGTACATTTGCAGATCATGCAGTTTTGTTACATAGGTATACACATGCTATGGTAGTGGTTTCCTGCATCCATCACACCATCATCTACATTAAGTATTTCTCCTAATGCTATCACTCCCCAATCCTCCTACCCCCTGCTGTTTCTTCCCTAACCCTTCAACCCCCAAGCCCCCATATATGACATTCCCCTCCCTGTGTCTGTTTGTTCTCATTGTTCAACACCCACTTATGAGTGAGAACATGCGGTATTTGGTTTTCTGTTCTTGTGTCAGTTTGCTTAGAATGATGGTTTCCAGTTTCATCTGTGTCCCTGCAAAGGACATTAACTCATCATATTTTATGGCTGCATAGTACTCCATGGAGTACATGTGCCAAATTTTCTTTATCCAGTCTATCATTGATGGGCATTTGGGTTGCTTCCAAGTCTTTACTATTGTGAACAGTGCTGCATTAAACATATGGTGCATGTGTCTTTATAATAGAATGATTTATAATCCTTTGGGTATATACCCAGTAATGGAATTGCTGGGTCAAATGGTATTTCTATTTCTAGATTCTGAAGAATTGCCACACTGTCTTCTACAATCGTTGAATTAATTTATACTCCCACCAACAGTGAAAGCATTCCTATTTCTCCATATCTTCTCCAGGATCTGTTGTATCCTGATTTTTAAAAATGATAGTCTTTCTAACTGGCATGAGTTGGTATCTCACTTTGTTTTTGATTTGCATTTCTCTAATGACCAGTAATGATGAACTTTTTTCATGTTTGTTGGCTGCATAAATGCCTTCTTTTGAAAAGTGTCTGTTCATATCCTTTGACCACTTCTTGATGGGGTTGTTTGTTTTTTTCTTGTAAATTTGTTTATATTCTCCATACATTAAGGATATTAGCCCTTTGTCAGATGAGTAGATTGCAAAATTTTTTGCCCAATTTGTTGGTTTCTGGTTCACTCTATTGATAGTGTCTTTTGTTGTGCAGAAACTCTTAAGTTTAATTAGATCCCACTTGGCTTTTGTTGCCATTGCTTTTGGTGTTTTAGTCATGAAGTCCTTGCCCATGCCTATGTCCTGGATGGTATGGCCTAGGTTTTCTTCTACAGTTTTTATGAGGTTAGGCTTCATGTTTAAATCTTTAATTCATCTTAATTTTTGTATAGGCATAAGGAAGGGGTCAAGGTTCAGCTTTCTGTATATGGATAGCCAGTTTTCCCAACACCATTTACTAAGTAGGAAATCCTTTTCCTGTTGCTTTTTTTTTTTTGTCAGGTTTGTCAAAGATCAGATGATTGTCGTTGTGTGGCATTACTTTGGAGGCCTCTGTTCTGTTCCATTGGTCTCTATCTCTGTTTTGGTATCAGTACCATGCTGTTTTGATTATAGTAGCCTTGTAATATAGTTTGAAGTCAGGTAGCGTAATGCCTCCAGCTTTTTTCTTTCTTTCTTTCTTCTTCTTCTTCTTCTTTTTTTTTTTTTTTTTTTTCTTAGGATTGTCATACTGAATGTGCAAAAGCTGGAAGCCTTCCCTTTGAAAACTGGCACAAGACAATCATGCTGTTTGTCACCCCTCATATTCATCATAGTATTGGAAGTTCTGGTGAGGGCCATCAGGCAAGAGAAAAAAATAAAAGGTATTTGAATAGGAAGAGAGTATGTCAATTTGTCCCTGTTTACAGATGACATGATTATATCTTTAGAAAACCCCATTGTCTCAGTCCAAAATTTCCTTAAGCTGATAAGCAACATCAGCAAAGTCTCAGGATACAAAATAAGTATTCAAAAATAGCAAGCATTCCTATAAACCAATAATAGACACGACACACAGAGAGCCAAATCATGAGTGAACTTCCATGCACAATTGCTACAAAGAGAATAAAATACCTAGGAATGCAACTAACAAGTGATGTGAAGGACCTCTTCAAGGAGAACTATAAACTACTGCTCAAGGAAATAGGAGACGACACAAACAGATGGAAAAATATTCCATGCTCATGATTAGGAAGAATCAATATCGTGAAAATGGCTATACTAACCAATGTAATTTATAGATTCAATACCCTCCCCATCAGGTTACCAATGACTTTTTTGACAGAATTGGAAAAAACCACCTTAAACTTCATATGAAACTAAAAAAGAGCCTGCATAAACAAGACAATCCAGCTTTTTTTTTTTCCTTAGGACTGTCTTGGTTATGCGGGCTCTCTTTTGGTTTCATACAAAGTGTAAGGTGGTTTCTTCCAATTCTGTCAAGAAAGTCAATGGTAGCTTGATGGGGAAAGGATTGAATCCATACATTACTTTGGGCAGTATGACCGTTTTCACGATATTGATTATTTCTAACCATGAGGATGGAATGTTTTCCATCTGTTTGTGTCCTCTCTCATTTCCTTGAGCAGTGGTCTGTGGTTCTCCTTGAAAAGGTCCTTCACATTCTTTGTTAGCTGTATTCCTAGGTATTTTATTCTCTTTGTAGCAATTATGAATGGCAGTTCACTCATTATTTGGCTCTCTATTTGTCTGTTATTGGTGTATAGGAATGCTTGTAATTTTTGCATTTTATTTTTGTATCCTGAGACTTTGTTGAAGCTGCTTATAAGCTTAAGGAAATTTTGGGCTGAGACTATGGGGTCTTCTAAATATACAATCATGTCTGCAAATAGAGACAATTCGACTTCCTCTTTCCCTAATTGAATACCCTTTATTTCTTTTTCTTGCCTGATTGCCATGTCTAGAAATTCCAATATTATGTTTAATAGGAGTGGTGAGAGGGGGCATCTTTGTCTTGTGCCAATTTTCAAAGGGAATGCTTCCAGTTTTTTTCCATTCAGTAGTATATATTTTTTAAAATTCTGTAAAATTGTCATTAGTACTTTGATGAGAATAACATTGAGCCTGTAAATTGTTTGGGCATTACCACCATTTTAACTATATCAAATTCTCCCACCCATGAGCATAAAATTTCTATTTGTTTTATCCTTGATTTCTTTCAGCAGTGTTTTAAAAAATCTTTGTACATATCTTTACCTTCTCTGGTTAGGTGTGTTATTAGGTATTTAATTCTTTTTGTGGCTATTGTGAATGAAACTGCCTTTTCTGTTTTACTCTCAATTTGCGGGTTATTTTTGTATAGAAATGCTACTGATTTAAGTCCTGCTTTACACCAACAGTGACCAAGATGTGAATCAAATAGAGAACTTCACCCCTTTTACAATAGCTGCAAAACAATAAAATACTTAGAAATATGCCTAGCCAATGATGTGGAAAACCTCTACAAGGAAAACTACAAAACACTGTTGTCTGTATGGTCATTTTCAAAATATTGATTCAAAAGCAATCTAAAAAAAAAAAACTCATATAGCCAAAGCACGACTAAGCAAAAAGAACAAATCTGAAGGCATCACATTACCTGACTTCAAACTATACTATAAGGCCATAGTCACCAAAACAGCATGGTAGTTGTATAAAAATAGGTGCATAGACCAATGGAACAGAATAGAGAACCCAGAAATAAACCCAAATACTTAGAGCCAACTAATCTTTGACAAAGCAAACAAAAACATAAAGTGGGGAATGGACATCCTATTTAACAAATGGTGCTAAGATAATTGGCAAGCCACATGTAGAAGACTAAAACTGGATCCTCATCTTTCACTTCATACAAAAATCAATTCAAAATGTATCAAAGACTTAAATCTAAGACCTGAAACCATACACATTCTAGAAGATAACATTGAAAAAACCATTGTAGGCATTGGCTTAGTCAAAGACTTCTTGACCAAGAACCCAAAAGCAAATGTAACAAAAAGCTAAATAGATGTAACTTAATTAAACTAAAAAGCTTCTGCACAGAAAAAGAGATAATCATCAGAGTAAACAGACAACCCACAGAGTGGGAGAAAATCTTCACAATCTATATATCTGATAAATTATTAATATACAGAATTTATAAAGAACTAAAACAAATCAGCAAGAAAAAACAAGTGTGTTCAAAAGTGGGCTAAGCACATGAACAGACAATTCTCAAAAAAAGATACACAAATGGCCAACAAGCATAAAAATATGCTCACCATCACTAATAATCAGGGAGATGCAAATCAAAACCACAATGCCAAACCATCTCACTCCTGTAAAAGTCCCCAAATCAAAAAATAAAAAAATAAAAGAGACTAGTATGAACGTGGTGAAAAGGGAACACTTCTACACTGTGGCTGGGAATGTAAACCAGTACAAGCACTTTGTAAAATAGTGTGGAGATTCCTTAAAGAACTGAAAGTAGATCTACCATTTGATCCAGGAATCCTACTACTAGGTATCGACCCAGAGGAAAAGAAGTCATTATAGGAAAGATATACTTGCACATGCATGTTTACAGCAGCATAATTTGCAATTGCAGAAATATGACACCATTTGAAGTTCCCAACAATCAATCAGTGGATAAAGAAAAGTTGATATCTATCTATCTATCTATCTATCTATCTATCTATCTATCTATCTATCTATATCAAGTATATATAGTATGAAATACTATTCAGTCATAAAAATAAATGAAATAATGGTAATCACAGCAACCTGAATGGAACTGGAGACTATTATTCTAAGTGAAGTAACTCAAGAATAGAAACTCACTTAAGTGGGAGCTAAGCTATGAGGATTCAAAGTCATAAGAATAAAACAATGGACTTTGAGGACTCAGGTGAAATGGTGGCAGGGAGTGAGGGATAAAAGGCTCCACATAGGGTACAGTGTACACTGGTTGGGTGATGTGTGCACCAAAATCTCATAAATCACCAATAAAGAACTTATTCATGTAACCAAATACTACCTGTTTTACAAAAACCTATTGAAGTAAAAACAAAGTTTTTAGAAAAGAAATGCTACTAAATTTTTTACATTGATTTTGTATCCTAAAACTTTTCTGAATTTATAAAATCTAGGAGACTTTGGCCAGAGATGTTGTGGTTTTCTAGGTATATAATAATATCATCTGTGAATAAACATAGATTGACTGCCTTTCTTACTATTTGGATACTTTATTTCTTTCTCTTGCCTGATTGCTCTGGCTAGGACTTCCAGTACAATGTTGAAACTTTCCTGAAGTTGTCCATTAGATCTAGAAGTTTTTGGCAAAAACATGTTGTTTCCTAGTTATAGTGTCATATCGTCTACAAACAGATAGTTTCATTTCCTCTTTTCCTGTTCAGATACATTTTATTACTTTGTCTTGCCTGATTTTTTTGGCTAGGACTTCCAGTACTATGTTTAATAGGAGTGGTAATAATGGGCATCTTTTCTTGTTCTGGTCCTCATGGGAAATTCTACCAGCTTTTTCCAGTTAAGTATCATGTTAGTTGTGGGTTTGACATAGATTGCTCTTATTATTTCGAGGTATGTTGCCTCAGTACTTAGTTTGTTTAGGGTTTTAAACATGAAGGATAGTAAATTTTATCAAAAAGTTTTCTGCATCTATTGAGAAAATACTATGGTTTTTGTTTTGGTTGTGTTTATGTGGTGAATTACATTTATTGATTTGCGTATATTGAACCACCCTTACATTCCAAGGAGAAAGCCTGCTCAAGTAATATGGGTTAGCTGTTTGATGTGATGTTGGATTCAGTTTGCTAGTGTTTTGTTGATAATATTTGCATTTGTGTTCATCAGGGATATTGGCCTCAAGTTTTATTTTTTTTTGTATGTGTCTGTCAGCTTCTGGTATTTAGGTGATGCTGGACTCATAGAATGAGTTAGGGAGACGTTCTTTATCCTAAAAGTTTTAGAATAGTTTCAGTAGGATTGGGATCAGCTTTTTTTAATGTCTGGTAGAATTTATCTGTGAATTAGTCTGCTCCAGGGCTTTCTCTGGTTGCTAGGTTTTTTATTACTAATTCACTTTTAGAACTCGTCATTGGTCTATTTGGGGTTTCAATTTCTTCTTGTTCAAACTTGGAAGATTGTATGTTTCCAGGAATTTATCCATCTCTTCTAGGTTTTCTAGTTTGTGTGTATTAAAATTGTTTGTAATAGTATCTGAGTGTTTTTGTATTTATGTGAGTTTCTTGATAATGCATTTTTTGTCATTTTTGATTATGTCTATTTGGATATGTTTCCTTTTTTATTACTAGTCTAGCCAGTGTTCTATCAATCTTATTTACTGTTTGAAAGAACCAAATTTTGGTTTCATTGATCTTCTATATGGTTTTTCTAAACTGCATTTCATTCAGTTCATCTTTTATTTCAGTTATTTCTTTTCTCCTAGTTTAGGGTTGGTTTGCTTTTATTTTTCTCATTCTGCTATATTTGATGTTAGGTTGGTAAGTTGAGATTCTTCTAACTTTTTGATGTGGGCATTTAGCACTAAAAATTTTCTCTAACACTGCTTTAGTTGTACAGAAGCAATTCTGGTGTGTTGTATCTTTACTGTCGATAGTTTAAAACATGTTCTGATTTTTGTTTTAATTTGATTGTTTATTCAAAAGCCATTCAGGACAAGATTGGTTAATTTCCATGTAATTGTACGGTTTTGAGAGATTCTTAGTATTTATGTTTATTTATTGCTCTGTAACTTGAGACTGTGGTGTGATTTGTTTTTTTTGTTTGTTTGTTTGTTTAAGAATTGCTTTATGATTGACCATGTGGTCAATTTTACAGTATGTGCCATGTGAAGATAAGAAGGAGGTATATTTTGCTGTTGTTTGGTGGAGTGTTCTGTAAAGCATGTTAGTCCCATTTTGGCAACTGTCAGCTTTAGGTTTTAAATATATTCAATAGTTTTCTGACTATATGATCTGATACTCTCAGTGGTGGGCTCTTGAAGTCATCATCCACTCTTGTGTGGTTATCTAAGTCTCTTCATAGGTCTCTAAAAACTTGTTTTATAAATCTGGGTGCTCCTGTGTTGGGCGTGTATATATTTAAAATAGATCTTTTCCTTGAATTGAATTCTTACAATTATGTAATGCTCTTCTTTGTCTTTTTTGATCATTGCTGTTTTCAAGTTTGTGATAAGGTTTGGCTCTGTGTCCCAAATTTCATGTTGAGGTGTAATCCCTATAATCCCTACATGTCATGAGAGGAACCCAGTGAGAGGTAATTGAATGATGTGTGGGGTTTGCCCCATGCTGTTCTTGTGATAGTGAGTTTCCACAAGATCTGACGGTTTTATAAGGGGCTTCTACCTCTGCTCAGCACTTATTCTCTCTCCTGCCACCCTGTAACTAGATGCTTTTAACCATAATTGTAAGTTTCCTGAGATTTCTCCAGCCATGCAGAACTGTGAGTCAATTAAATCTCTTTTCTTCATAAGCTGCCCAGTATTGGTATTTCTTCAAAGCAGTATGAGAAAAGACTAATATAGTCTCTTTTGTCTGAAAGTTGAAGAGCAACCCTTGCTTTCTTCTGTTTTCCATTTGCTTGGTAGAATTTTCTCTATTATTTTACTTTGAGCCTATAAGTGTCATTGCATGTAAGATGGGTTCCCGGAAGACAACATACAATTGGGTCTTCTTTCTTTATTCAGCTTGCCACTCTATAACTTTTAATTGGGAGCATTTAGCCTGTTTACATTCAAGGTTAATAGTGATATGTATGAATTTGATTCTGTCACCATGTTTTTAGCTGGGTTGTTATGCAGACTTGATTGTGTAGTTGCTTTATAGTGTCAATGGTTTATGTACTTAAAGTTGGTTTCTTTGGTGGTCAGTAGTGGTCTTTCATGTCCATGTTTAACACTCCCTTAGAGAGTTTTCCTATGACTTTTGAGTTTCTGCTGAAAGATCCACCATTATCCTGACAGGGTTCCCTTTGAAGTTGACCTTACCTTTCTCTTTGGATGCCTTTAATATTTTTTCTTTCACATGGACATTGAACAAGTTGATAAGTATGTGTCTAGGGGATAGTAATTTTGTATAGAACCTCACAGGCGTTCTCTTAAGTATGTGAATTGGAATGTTGATGCTTAAATTTGATAAATTTTTGTGAATAATAGCCCCAAATATACTTTCCAAGTTGCTTGCCCTCTCTCCATGTCTATCAAGAATGCCAGTGTGTTCTAGGCTTGGGCTATTTGGTATATTGTGTTTTCATTTTAGTATTTGTCATGGCATTTTGTGATTATCCTTTTCAATATTTTAAACTCAATGACTTATTTGAAATGTGTTGTTTAATTTCCACATATTTTTAAATTTTTCTATTTTCCACCTGTTATTGATTTATATTTTCAATTTTGTTCAGAACAGATATGTGATACAATTTTAATCCTTTTAAATTTTTTCAGACCTGTTTTGTAACCTAATACATAATCTATCCTGGTTTTGTTGTGATGCAGTTTTCTTAACTTTTTTAAAGTTCTCACAAAGGTATTATGGATCACGCTTTGTTGTTTATTTGGTGAGGAGAACAAGGGTTTTGAACTTCTTAATCTGCAACCTTACTGATGTCATATTTTCATCATTAATTGATTTTTGATTGAGAGGCAAATACATTCTGTGGGAGAAATCAGTCTATTCAGCAAATGGTGGAGGGAAACTTGAATATCCATATATAAAAAACATAACTTTGGATGACATCTTATTTAGAAATGAACTCAAAATTGATATAGATTTTAAAGTAGAATTCAAAATTTTTAAACTTCCAGAATAAAACCTAGAAAAAGGTCATGATTTGGGGTTAGAAAAAAGTTATTAGGTATACCATTAAAAACATAATATATAAAAGAAAAATTTACTAAACTGTATGATATGGTTAGGTTTTGTGTCTCCACCAAAATCTCATCTTGAGTTGTAGTTTCCATAATACCCACATGTCATAAAAAGGGCCAGGTGGAGATAAATGAATTACTGGGGAAGTTTCACTCATCCTGCTCTCACGATAGTGAATAAATGTCAAGAGATCTGATGGCCTTATAAAACCCTTTTTTAAAAGGCAGTCTCCCTGTAGTAGGTCTCTTGCCTGCTACCATGTGAGAGGTGTCTTTCCTCCTCCTTCACCTTCTTCCATGATTGTGAGACCTCCCCAGACATGTAAAATTGTGAGTATATTAAACTTCTTTTTCCTTATAAATTATCCAGTCTCAGGTGTACCTTTATTAACAGTGTGAAAATAAACTAATATACTGTATTAAAATTAAAATGATGACTGCTGAAAAAGAGATCTTTAATAAAAATTTAAAAATCCACATGCTGGGCTGAAGTATATTGGAATTATATATGTGAAAGGGAATTTGTATCCAGAAGATAAATTCTAAAAAAACACAACTCATTAATCAGAAAACAATCTTGAACATCCCCAAGACACATAATTATCGGACTGTCCAAGATCAAAATAAAGAAAGAATGTTAATGACAACTACAGAGAAAGGGCAGGTCACCTACCAACAGAACCACATCAAGCTAACAGTGGACCTCTCTCATCTGAAACCCTTCAAAGCAGCAGAAACTGGGGACCTATATTCAATTTTTTTTTTACTGTAACTGTAACTTTAATATTTGAACAAATAGAAAAATATATACAATAAACATTTGGTGCTATAGACTGAATTGGGTCCACCACAAAAATTAATAATTGGATACCTAACCCCAATATGACTATATTTAGAGAAAGGACCTCCAAAGAGGTAATTAATGTTAAATGAGGTCATAAGGATGCAGCCCTAGTCCAATAGGACTGGTGCCCTTATAAAAAGAGGAAGAGATATCAAGAATGTTCATGCACAGAGAAAAGGCCATGTAAGGATATAGTGTGAAGTTGTTTGTTTATAAGTGAAGAAGAGAGGCTTGAGTAAAAACCAAACTTTCTGACACCTTGACCTTGGACTTACAGGCTCCAGAAATACGAAAAGTAAATAAATTTCTGTTCTATAAGCCACCCAGTTTGTGGTATCTTGTTATGGCAGCCCTCGCAGCTTGACACATTATTTCTTTTTCAAGAGGCTTGCAAAGAACATTTTGACACATATTGGATAAACATATGTTAAGATCAAGTTATTAGCGGTATACTCATGCATAATGCAGGTTTCAAAAGCTAAGCCTTTACAGTTGTGGTTTACAAAAATGATTGCTCCTTAAAATTATTTGAGACATTTAAAAATTCTTATGATCTAGAATTCTGGTTTCCTGTGTGATATATAAGGAGCTTGAAAATTGTCACTTTCCTAACA
>CAUYQU010074423.1:0-48888 GCA_963574635.1 Cheracebus regulus
AAAGAATGAAAGATAGAAAGAAAGAGGAAGAGAAAGAGGGTAGAGCTTTTTAAAGTTTTCTTCTCCAGCGTGGTTTCTGTTTCTTCCAAGCTTCCTGTGTCTGCTGGTTTGGACCTTGACTTCCATGCGAGAAACTGAACCTCAGGGCTGGACACGGTGGCTCACGCCTATAATCCCAACACTTTGGGAGGCTGAGGAAGATGAATCTCCTGAGGTCAGGAATTCGAGACCAGCCTGGTCAAGATGGCAAAACCCTGTTTCTACTAAAAATACAAAAAATTAGCCAGGCATGATGGCGTCCACCTATAATGCCCACTACTGAGGCAGGAGAGAATCGCTTGAACCTGAGAGGTGGAGGTTGCAGTGAATTGAGATTGCATCATTGCACTCCAGCCTGGCCAACAAGAGCAAAACTCCATCTCAGAAAAAAAAAAAAGAAAAAGAAAAAGAAAAGAAAAATAAACTGGACCCAAAAATTAGGGACGCCTTGGTTCCACCCTTGTGACTACAAGTGAGAAGAGAATCTCTGAGACTGTGGTGGACATGGTTGACCCTGAGCTCAATGTAGGGTTAGGTGGGAGGGGCTGTGTGTTGGGAATCCCCGGAGTCAGTATCTTCAGTGTCTTTCTCTCTTGCTGGCCAGATTCCCCAGGGAGAAGTTTTCCAGTCTTCTGCCTGGACAGTAAAGGTCAGCCAGAAGCCCCAGGGCGGTGGGAGTGGGGCGATGGGGAAGGTCTGAGCATTCAGTGCCTATACAGACCCTTACCTTCCGGTATGGGACACAGGCCCCATGCCCTCAACTGTGCCGGTCCATCCCCTGTCCCAAGACCCTCTACATGTCCCTTTGAACTGCCTGCCTTCTGTTGGGGTCGAAGTGGACAGCCCCCGCACAGGAGACAGGGCAGGGGATCTGGGAGTCTTCCACCTAGTCCTTCTCATTTTGGTACCCTCCTTACCCATCAGCTCCAGAGGCATCCCTTGCTACCAGCCACCATGCCTTTTGGGGGTTCTGTGGTGCAGATGGGCAGGGGTCCCCAACTTTCCTCACTGCTTAAGCCTTAAACCAGTGACCACTCATTCATCTACTTTCCAGCTTCTAAACGGTTGATGTTAGGCTGAGCACAGTGGCTCACGCCTGTAATCCCAGCACTTTGGGAGGCCAAGACGGGCTGATCATTTAAGGTCAAGAGTTCGAGACCAGTTTGGCCAACATGTTGAAATCCCATTCCAACTAAAAAAATACAAAAAGTCGCTATGCATGGTGATGCATGCTTGTAGTCCTAGCTACTTGGGAGGCTGAGGTACGAGAATCACTTGAACCCAGGAGGCAGAGGTTGCAGTGAGCTGAGATCGCACCACTGCACTCCAGCCTAGGTGTGTGTGTATGCATATATATATATATATTATTTATTTATTTATTTTTTTAAAATAAGTCAAAGGTTGATGCTAATCTCTCCTTCTGCTCTTCCAGGCTAGATAGATGGGTTGCTACTGCTATTGTTTGCTGGAGTTTTGATAGGAGCTGAATCAGGTGTGCACATTCAGCTGACTCTCTTAAGCTGGCAGTAGTATAGTCAGGCTGGGATCCATCTACCAGGAATGAGGTCAGAGGTGAACCACCCAGAGGTGTGTCTAGCAACTGGGTTGTCTAGCAACTGGGTTATCAAGCATCTTGACAGTGCTGGGCTGAGGGGTTCAGAGCTACAAAAGGTGGGGTGAGAAACTGACTAACCTCAAACACCACCACCAGCATGCCACCATCTACTGTCTAGACAGTGAAGAGCAAAGTCAGAAGCAAAGAAGTAGATGGCAAACAGGAATTCCATTTTACAGACGGGCAACCGAGGCCCAGCCAGGCAAAGGAGGTCACTTGGCAAGTCTTCTCAGCACACTAGGCATTCCCTTTCACGGGACATGGTAGAAATAGTGGGTGCTGTACAAGCCTATGATCAATACAGCTCTCCATAAGAAAAGCCTTCTGTAAGACCATAGTCTGCTACATGGCTGTAATCCCAGCTACTCAGGAGGCTGAGGCACAAGAATCACTTGAATCCGGGAGGCGGAGGTTGTAGTGAGCCAAGATCATGTCACTGCACTTCAGCCTAGGCAACAGAGTGAAACTCTACCTCAAAAAAAAGGAGAATTTTATTTATTTACAAAAAGAGTCAGATGCAACCCAAAGGACATCATTTGCAGACAGATCCCTGATCTAGGGGAAAAAATGCTAAAATATTAACAGCCATTATCTGTTTGTTATGTTTTAAAATTTTTTCTGCATGATGTGTTATTTTCAAAAGGAAAAAAGCTATTAATTTTTTAATAGGAACACCCAAAGCTACAGCCATTCCAGTATCCCTTGGGCAAAGAACTCAGTTTCCTCATCTGTAAAACAGGGATAATAACACGTACTTCATTCATAAGTCAAGACATAGAAATAAAGGGTAAACAAGGTTCGGAGGATGAAATAAGTCAAGACCTAGAGAGTAAAAGATGGTGTTGGAGCACAAGAAGTGCTATATTATCACCCCGTGCAGTGATGCAGATACTGCTGATCTCCTCAGCTAACCAGGAAGAGCAGCAGGCCACTCATCTGCTCCAGGCTCCACGAAGCCCATGGCCCACTCCCTACCCATCCACGCTCCCCATTCTTTTTTTGTATACATTTAGGGGGTACAAATGCTGTTTTATTACAGGGATATATTATGTCGTGATGAAGTGTGGACTTGTAGTGTAACCATCGCTCAAATAGTATACCTGGTATCCACTAGGTAGTATTTCATCCCACTCTTCCCACCCTCTGACCCTTCCAAGTCTCCACTGTTTATTGCTCCATACTCTACATCCACGTGTACACACTATTTAGCTCTCGCAGTGAGAACACGTGGCATTTGACTTTCTGAGTTATTTCATTGAAGATGATGGCCTCAGCTGGGTGCCGTGGCTCACACCTATAATCCCAGCACTTTGGGAGGCTGAGGCAGGTGGATCGCTTGAACCCAGGAGTTGGAGACCAGCCTGGGCAACATGGCAAAACTCCATCCCTAACAAAAATTCAAAAATTAGGCAGTCTCGAAAGCTTTAATTATTTAATATAATAATACAATTAAATTAAAAAAATGAATGTCCTTCAGTTCCATCCATGTTGCTGCAAAAGACATGATGTCATTCTTTTTTGTGGCACAGTAGTATTCCCTGGGGTGTGTGTGTGTATATATGTACATGTACACACACACACACACACACACATCTATACATACACACATATCCATACGTGTATATATGTACACGTAATATGAATATATTCACACATATATGGATATGTACACATGTAATATGAATATATCCACACACATATCCATATATGTGTGAATATATTCACATTATATATATACATATATAGAGAAAGATACATGTACATATATACAACACACACACACACACACACACACGGGAATACTACCAAGCCACTAAAAAATTATATAAACATACACACACACACACACACACACACACACACACACACACACACACACATATATATATATACACACACACACACCAAATTTTCTTTATCTAATCATCCGCTGATGGACACTTAGGTTGACTGCATATCTTTGCTACTGTGAATAGTGCTGTGATAACTATACAAGTGCGGGTGTCTTTTTGATATAACGATTTATTTTTTTTATTTTTTGAGATGGAGTCTCGCTCGGTCGCCCAGGCTGGAGTGCAGTGGCATGATCTCGGCTCACTGCAACCTCCACCTCCCAAGTTCAAGCAACTCTCCTGCCTCAGCCTCTCGAGCTAGTAGGATTACAGGTGCCCGCCACCATGTCCAGCTAATTTTTGTATTGTTAGTATAGATGGGGTTTCACCATGTTGGCCAGGCTGGTCTCAAACTCCTGACCTCAAGTGATCCACCTGCCTCAGCCTCCCAAAGTGCTGGGATTACAGACGTGAGCCACCGCGCCCAGCCTCCATGCTAATTTTATTGTTTTCAACCAATCATGTTAAGATTCTCCCAATGAAAAGAGAATCTGACCTAGCAATTGTTTTTCCTTCATGTACATACCCAGTAGTGGGATTGCTGGTGAGACTGGCAGATCTATTTTTAGTTTCTTGAGAACTCTCCAAACTATTTTCTGTAAAGGTTTACTAATTGGCATTCCCACCCACAGCCGCACTCTTTGTTCTGTCCACGACCTTCCCTGACTGGCTGGCTTGATCCTTCAGCTTCAGAAAGTCTGAAACATCCCATTTGTACACACACAAACATTAAAACTCTAGCAATCTGACCTAAAGGACAACAATGAAAAACTTCATTTTGTGGCCTAGAGGACAAAAAAAACATTCTTGGCCACCATGTTGATTTCAAAACTGGTGACACAGCCCCTCCATCAGGCAGGCCATGAGTCCATTACTGCAGACTAGGCAAGCGAAGACACAAAGCTGCCGGACTCTGTCTCCAGGCAAGTGGCTATTTTAATTCTTTTTCAAAAAGCTGGAAGCCAACCAACACTGGCTGTAGAGGGCTGACCTTCAGCCAGCATTTGCTCCCACTGAAGGAGGATCATCGTAAGTGCCATGCCTTTGTTCAATGGGAAGCCCTGTCCTTATACAGCAGGGCAAGGGTGAGAGCTGAAATGCTTCAAGGTGACTTTGGAAATGACTTCAGGTACAATCAACAACAGAGGTGTCAGCCAAACACCAAATACAGTCAGCTGCCGGAGCACAAGACCAGGCAGAATAGTATTGAGAATGGAGGAAATAAACATTCTCAATTTGCCCACCATGGACTGGGCACAGGGGGCTTTTCAGTGAATCTCCACAGCCCTATGTGGAGGAGGCTGTCATCTCCAGGTCACGAAGAGGAAACTGAAGTTCAGAGAGGACCATTTACCTCCAGTTACACAGCGGGCAAGTGGCAGAGCCCTGTTTCTAATCCAGCTCTATCTGACCTCAGAATCTAACTTCAAGGCAGAAAGACAATCTGAGATAAATGGAAGCACCTCTATTAATTGGACTTTTAATACATGTATTACACATATGGCCTCTTATATTGCCTTGCAAATAAGAGGCAAACAGGTATAACGCTGAGTTCTCTTTTTTTTTTTTTTTTTTTTTGAGTCTTGCTCTGTCACCAGGCTGCAGTGAAATGACGCGATCTCGGCTCACTGCAACCTCCACCTCCCGGGTTCAAGCGATTCTCCTGCCTCAGCCTCCCAAGTAGCTGGGACTACAGGCACCTGCCACCATGCCCAGCTAACTTTTATATATTTAGTAGAAATTTTATATGTTTAGGTTTTACCACATTGGCCAGGCTGGTCTCGAACTCCTGACCTCAGGTGATCTGCCTACCTCGGCCTCCCAAAGTGCTGGAATTATAGGCATGAGCCACCACACCTGGCCCTGAGTTCTTAAATTTTGCTCCCCAGGGAGCAATACCTGGAGATATTTTTGGTTGTCACAACTTGGGGGATATGCTGCTGGCATCTCATGGGTGGAGACCGGAGATGCTGCTCAATGCCCTACAATGCATGGGACAGCCCCGAGTGTCCACAGAGCCGCAGTTTAGAAACTCTCATAGACTGCAGCCATCCTCCTAGGCTTCGGAGCCAGAATCTACTACTTATAACCTGTAGAATCCCGGGTAAGTTGCTTCAACACTCTGTGCCTCAGTTTCCTCACAGGTTGAAATTAACAGCTTCTCCCTGGGCCTAGCCAAAGTAAATAGCTTGCAACACTTTAGCTACCATGTGCCTCTGCAAGATAGCCCAGGGGTGGGCCCTTAGGCTAGGGTTCTGGCATTAACCAGAGCTTCAATTCCTTCCCCTCTCTTTTCTTCTATAAAATAGAGATGGTAACAGCTACTGGCACTGCTGAGAGCTGATTCTGAACCAGGCAATGCTGTAGCTACTTATTTGCAAACAAGAAAGCAAGAAAGAACACTGTGTAGCCCAGTAAAGGCTGATATCATTCAAACAGCACACCACCACACTCTCTGGAAATAGACCCTCGGAAATTTCTCAAGCCACCTGCCCCTTCAGTACCTCCTGGGATGACCACCTTGGCTAGGCCAGGGGTGGGTGGGCAAACTAGGACCCAAGGGCCAAATCCAGTCTGCCACCTGTTTTTGTATCTCCCACAAGCTAAGAGTGGTTTTAACTTTTAAAAATTGCTTTGTGTTTTCTTTTGTTTGTTTTGAGACGGAGTCTCATTCTGTGGCCCAGGCTGGAGAGAAGTGGCGAGATCTTGGCTCACTGCAACCTCCGCTTCCCAGGTTCAAGCAATTCTCCTGCCTCAGCCTCCCGAGTAGCTGGGACTGCAGGTGTAGGCCACTATGCCCTGCTAATTTTTGTATTATTATTTTTTTAAGATGGAGTTTCGCTCTTGTTCCCCAGGCTGGAATGCAGTGTGCAATAATAGTTCACTGCAGCCTCAAACTCCTGGAATCAAGCGATCCTCCCACCTCAGCCTCCTGAGTAGCTGGGACTACAGGTGTACATCACCATGCCCAACTAATTGCTTTATTTTTGTGGAGACAGGGTTTCGTCATGTTGCCCAGGCTGGTCTCAAACTCCTCAAGCAAACCTCCTGTCTTGGCCTCCTAAGGTGCTGGGTCTATAGACATGAGCCACCATGCCCAACCAACATTTTTAAATCATCAAAAATAAATAAAGATAAGAATGATCCTGTTTTATGACACATGAAAGTTATATGAACTTTGAATTTCCCCATCCATAAATAATGTCTGATTGAAACACAGCTGGGCCTATTCAATTATATAACTATGGCTGCTAGTGCAGGAAACAGCAGAGTTGAGTAGTTATAACAGAGACCGCACAGCCACAAAGCCAGAAATACTTACTGTCTGGCTGTTTATAGCAGTCTGCTGACCCCAAGCTAGGCATGAGTTTTCAACCCTGACATGAGGAACTTTATAAGATTCTGATGCCGGAGTCCCACCAGCATCTCTAGAGGGCAGAAGTGGGGGTCTCAGGCACCTCTAGGGGGTACAGGTGGCGGTCCCAGACATCTAGATTTTTCAAAATCCCTCCACCAGGAAATTCTAATGTGCAGCCAAGAGTGAAAAACCTGATAGATCTACAGCCAATATTTGCATGCAGGCAGCTGGCCTTTCAGAGCAGAACTGCATGGTGGTGAAATGGGACTCGTTAAAAAAACAACGTCTGCCTCCTCATCCCCAACTTTATTTCAAGCCCTTCTATATGCTAATCCACACTCTTTTCTCTCCTCTCTGAACTCTGACCCCATTCACATACCAAGGAAAATCAGGCATCACTTGCGACCTCACCTACTTAGGAGTTCTGGCTTCTTAGATGGCCCACGCCTTCAGGACAAGATCCCAAATGCCTCCCAACTCCAGAGGGCTCTTTCACAACTGAACTCTGTCTTTACTTAGTTTGTGTCAACGTTTGTGCTGACCCAGGGCAGTACTCAAGACCAGCAACTTCCACACAGAGTCTTAATGAACCAAGAAAGAGCCGGGCCTGGTGGCTCACGCCTGTAATCCCAGCACTTTGAGAGGCTGAGTAGTGAGGATTGCTTAGCTCAAGAGTTTCAGATCAGCCTAGGAAACACGGCGAAACCACATCTCTCCAAAAAATACAAAAATTAGCTGGGTGTGGTTGCGCATGCCTGTGGTCCCACTACTCGGAAGGCTGAGGTGGGAGGACTGCTTGAGCCCGGCGGTTGAGGCTATAATGAGCCGTGATCATGCCACTGTACTCCAGTCTGGTCAACAGAGCAAGACCCTGTCTCAAATAATAATAACAACAACTCTAGAAAGGCCTATGAGGGCTAGTCCCTTGGACAGATGGGGAAACAGAGGTTCCAAGGCTTGATGGTACCTACTCCAGAAGATCACACAGCTTGGTGGCAAAGTTGGATGGTCCAAATACATCTTTAAGCAAGCCTAACATTAAGCTGAGAAAGGAATGATGTAGTCCCCCCAAAAGGCATGTCCATATTATTATAAATAGGGGACCCCTATGTCCTGGACTTGCTGGGACAATTCCAAATTCCTGTTGTTTTTTTTTTTGTTTTTTTCATTAAAGTGGTTTGTGAAATGGGTACAACAGCCTCCTCTCTGTGCCCCACAGTGGTATTTTGAAGATGGCATGAAGCCACACCTACAAAGCACTTGGCCTGGCATCCTGAAAGCACCCCATGAATGGTAGTAGCCATGAATGATGGGTAGTGGGTTGCACCCATCAGTCTTGAATTGGAGTTACTGAGAAGACATCTGCCTTCCCCAGTGGATCCCAAGTTCCTGGAGGACAGAGGTCATGGTTCCCAGACATGTGTGCAACCCTTCCTGCTACCAGATGCAGGCCTTATGCATGGGAGGTGTGCATGGATGTTTATGGACCAGGTAAACATATCCTAAGAAAATAAAGGATGGTTGCAGAGATTCAGCTACAAGGGTATTCCTTACTATGCTGTTGATAATAGCCAAAAAAAAGAAGGAGAAACAGTCTGAATGTCTGTTACAGAATTTTCTGCATCATTCAAGTTTATAAATTCTTCCTACTTATAGGGGATTACTTATTATACTTTTTAAGAGACAGGGTCTCGCTGTTGGCCAGGCTGGAGTGCAGTAGCACAATCATTGCTCACTACAGTGTCAATCTCCCAAGCTCAAGCAATCCTCTTGCCTTGGTCTTTGGAGTAGCTAAAACTCCAGGCATGCAACACCATGCTCAGTTAATTTTTTTTTTTTTGGTAGAGATGGGAATCTCACTATGTTGCCCAAGCTGGTCTCGAACTCCTGAGTTCAAACAATCCTCCTGCCTTGGCTGCCCAAAGTGCTGGAATTATAGGCATGAGCCACCACACCTGGCCACATTTTTTTTTTAGAGATGGGGTCTTGCTATGTTGCCCAGACTAGAGTGCACTGGCTATTCACAGGAATGATCACAGCATAGTGCAGTCTCAACTCCTGGACAAAAGCATCCTCCCTCCTTAGCCTCCTGAGGATTTGGGACTATAGGCTTGCACCACCCTGCCTGGCCAGGATTATTCATATATTTTAAGGTGCACCCACTTAAAGGAACACTACGAATCCAGTAAAAGTATGTTGTAGGCAGGGAGTGGCAAACATTTTCTGTCAAGGGTCAGACAGTAAATACTTTAGATCTTACCAGTCAGTCTCTGTCCCACCACTTAAATCCTCCAGTGAGGTACAAGAGCAGTCATAAACTAGGCATAAATCATAAATCAATGAGCATGGCTACATTCCAATAAAACTTTATTTGTATACACTGAAATTTGAATTTCAGGTAATCTTCACATGTCACAAAACAATCTTCTTTTGATATTTTTTTCAATCACTTAAACATGAAAAAACCATTCTCTCCTTGCAGGCCATACCAAAACAGGCAGCAGGTCATAGTTTGCCAAGCCCAGTGGTAGAAGAATACTTGAGTGAAAAAGTGAGTTACAGAGGCCGGGCACGGTGGCTCACACCTGCAATCCCAGCACTTTGGGAGGCCAAGGAGGGCAGATCATCTGAGGTCAGGAGTTCTAGACCAGCTTGATCAATATGGTGAAACCCCATATTTAGTCTCTACTAAAAATACAGAAATTAGCTGAGCATGGTGGCACGCACCTGTAATCCCAGCTACTCAGGAGGCTGAGGCAGGTGAATTGATTGAACCCAGGAGGCGAAGGTTGCAGTGAGCTGAGATCATGCCACTGCACTCCAACCTGGGCAACAGAGGGAGACCCTGTCTCAAAAGAAAAAAAAAGTGAGTTACAGAATTTTCTGTATAATTCAAGTTTATAAATTAAAACATATCTGCACTAGAAAAAAAAAAAGCTGAAGAATATACAACTGTAAACAAAGATAACGGGGTGGAATTATGGGTGATTTTTGTTCCTCTTTTTTGCTTATCTATAATTTTCTGAATTGTCAACAACAGACATAACATCACTTTGGTCATTTTTTTTTAAATGCAGTAAAATGAAGACAAAAATGAAAACAAACAAAACCAAGTTGGTAGAGCTACAAAGCACTCAGGCACTGTGATGCCTACACTAATCTGCTAAGAAAATGACCTAAATGAGATGCCTGCTCAAGTTCACGTCGACTCGGCCACGGCTTCAGCTTCAAAAAGACCTGCCTTCCACAACCATCACCCTTCTGGAGGCGAAGGAGAGAAAGCGGGGAAGGGGTGCTCCTGCCAACGGGCTGATCTTTAGGCACCTGTGTGCTCCGGAGCGCCCTCCTCCAAGCAACGTCACCCCCAAGTCCAGCCTCCTTCCTCCCCTCCCGCCAAGACCAGCTAGAGTTTCCAAGGCGGGCACCATCTCCCAGCAGCCAAACTCAAAACCCGTGTTTCTTTGGGTGGGGGTGGGGGTAAAGAGGGTGGTGCTAAGAGGACATACAGCTTGACTTCAGGGGGAGGGAAGACTAAGTTTGTAAAAGATCACCGTCATTCCAATTGCAGGCTTACTTACTTTACTTCGCGATCAGGGAAACAGACCCTGCACTTGGCAGGACTCATGTTGACCACCCCGCTGGCCAATCCCACAGGGCTCCCGCAGTGGCGCAGAGCGAGCACCCCTTAACCGCCTGAAGCCGACTCGAGGCCCGGGGCCCAGCAGGATAGCCAGGTCGCGACCAGGAGGCCAAGATGCTGTCCTAGAGCGCCGCGGGCGGGGTTCTGCAGCAGCCGGCGGGCGCCCAACTTCGCGCTGCGCTTGCTCCATCCCGAAATGCTCCCTGCGCGCAACTGTCCCGGGCCTACGCGCCCGCCATGCCCCGCCCCCACACCTGCCCCGCCCCCACACCAACCCCGCCCCAGGAGGGCCCCGCCTTCCGGACAGAGCCCCGCCCCCGGCCTGGCCTATCGCGGACCCGCCGCTGACCTTGGGCAGCCAAAGACAGCTGCGGAGATTTCTTTTTTTTAAAGCCTCTCTTGTGCTTTGCTCTCTAGCTTCCCGAATGCAGAAGAGCTCTAGGGTGGCACACCCCTACATACTGGCAGCAATTGCTATGCGGGAATACACAATAGGGAAGCGGTGAAAACAATGGGAAATTTAAAATGTGAGGCAGAGGTCGCCACTGTGCTCGTTAAAAGTCGCTTTTGTCAAGTCAGCTTTTATTTTCCAAACTCCTGGTTTTGCTCATCTTTTCACCTCCACTCCCAGGGACAGGTGGCTGCGCGATCACCTGGTGTGCTTCTAGAGGCATTTTGCACCACCTGGGTCCGCTACTAAAGCGAGTGCCTCCAGAACAGGGAAGACCCCAGCAGCCCGGTGATCCGAAATAAACTCCTGGTAAGACTAATATTTATTAAGTGCTCCTTTGTTCCTCTGTGTCACTTAATCCTCGTGGTAATCTTATTGTTTTTAATCCCCATAATACAGATGAGGAAACTGAGGCCCAGAGATGCATGTTATCTGAAGTGCCAGAGCCCAGGGTCTTAAACGCAGACAAACTGATTCAAGTTAGAATAAATGAATGAGGCCAGGCCTGGCGGCTCATGCCTGTAATCCCAGCACTTTGGGAGGCTGAGGCAGGCAGATCACTTGAGGTCAAGAATTTGAGACCAGCCTGGCCAACGTGGTGACACCCTGTCTCTATTAAAAGTACAAAAAGTAGCCGGGCGTGGTGTGCACGCCTGTAGTCCCAGCTACTTGAGAGGCTGAGGTGAGAGAATCACTTGAAGCTGTGAGGCAGAGGTTGAAGTAAGCCGAGATGGCGCCACTGTACTTCAGCCTGGGTGACAGAGTGAGACTCCATCTCAAAAAATAAAAAATAAACGAATGAATGCTTCTTTAAGTAATATTATAATAAATACGAAGAACCAAAACACTTCCTAGCGGACACCGCAGTAATAATAAAGGTATCCTACCTTCATACCAAACAAACCAAAAAGAATGTAAATGCCGGCAAGTAAATTCCCTTCCTGAGTAATCACTCTGTGGTTCTCCCCGTGTCCATGTTAATTAAATTTGTGTGCCTTTTCTCCAACTAATCTGCCTTTTACAAGTTGATTTTTCAGCAAAACTTCAGAGGGCAAAGCAGAAGTTTTCCCCTTGGTCCCTACAATTAGTATGCATTCTATGCATGTAACAAAATTTTACATGTATCCTATAAATGTGTAAAAATATAATACATCAGAATCATGAAAACAGGCTGGACATGGTGGTTCATGCCTGTAATCCCAGTACTTGGGTGGCTGAGGTGGGCAGATCACTTGAGGTCAGGAGTTCAAGACCAGCGTGGCCAACATGGTGAAACTCTGTCTCTACTAAAACTACAAAAAGTAGCTGGGTGTGGTGGCGGGCACCTGAAGTCCCAGCTACTCCAGAGGCTGAGGCAGGAGGATTACTTGAAACCGCCTCGGCCTCAAGTAATTGAAGGTAAGTATGAATGGTTAGTTGGGAGGCAGAGGTTGCAGTAAGCTGAGATTGGGCCATTGCATTTCAGCCTGGGCAACATTGCGAGACTCTATCTCAAAAAAGACAAATGAAAACAAATTTTAAAATACAATTAAAAAGTCACTTCACAGGCAGGCTGGGTGCAGTGCCTCATGCCTGTAATCCCAGCACTTTGGGAGGCTGAGGCAGGCAGATCACTTGAGGCCAGCAGTTCAAGACCAACCTGGCCAACATAGTGAAATCCTATCTCTAGTGAAAATATAAAAATTAGCTGGCATGGTGGTGCATGCCTGTAATTCCAGCTACTCAGGAGGCTGAGGTGTGAGGATTACCTGAGCCCAGATAGCCACGGCTGCAGTGAGCCATGATCCCGCTGAACTCCAGCCTGGGCAATACAGCGAGACCCTTTCTCAAAAAAAAAGAAAAAGAAAAGAAAAGGCACAGGCAAGGCCACATTTCCAGGGAGTGCCCAGTACTTGGCCATAACATAAACACCCTGGGCCCTTGTTTCGGCAGCCTTGCCTGAGAGCAGTAGATAGCTATACTCTAACCGTATATTAAATAACATTTCAACAACAGGTGTAAGGACAAAAACAGGTAAACAAAATTCTTAGTTCTTCAAGTTTCTAGGAAGATGTTTATGGCCTTGTCTTCACCTTCTCCAAAAAAGAAACCCACTTTACTCCAATTTTTTAAGTTTCAAACCAAAACCAACAAGTATTTGTCCTCCAAATGGCCCCAGTGTAAATGTAACCATCTCAAAATAGGGAAAGCAATGAAAATCAAGAAATGAAGATAGTTCAAAACCCCCCTACCCTACCCAAAGACAGGGTCATGCAGAAGAGAACGGCTTGCCAGCATACTTACATTGTTCTAGATTATTATTCTCTATTGCAAAAACCCCAACACTACTTAAACATTGTATAGATTTTTCTCACTTCTCTGCTAATGCAGCCTGAAAGACAGGCTCACCCATCTCAATATGACCCAGGGTCTCAATCAAGGGATTTCACTCAGATGGGCAGGCTCAGCATTTCATCATAGTGATCGTGGCCTTGCATTTTTCTCTAATTGCATAATTAGGGATAGACGATGGAACGAAATGAATAATATTCAGTTAGTGCAAAAGTAATTGCAGTTTCTGCCTTTAAGTGATTGCAAAAACCGCGATTACTTTGCACCAACCTAATATCCACCTCCAAGCACAACACCACCTTTATACAAACATCCACAGTTGTGCTTTTTGATGAAACAGTTCAAGCATGGTGGTAGCTGCTGTCTCATGCATTAAGCCCTTCCTCTCAGACTTACTAGAAGCTCAATTTTACTCGCTGATATTACAGAGGGAAAACCCAGGTCAAATGAACAATACACACACAAAATCAACAAGAAGATACACATGCAGTGACTAGCAGCGTGATGGAAAGACTGTGCCATGATGAGCTTGAACTTGTCCTTCCCTTCAAGGATGAGCTTAAGCAAATCCCTCCTCTCCACTTCGTCATCTATAAAATTACTCACATATAATTTGCGTTTGTTTTTGCAGAAAAGCAAAATAATATAATCCCTTTCAATATATAAGGCGGGGGGGAAACATTACATGAAGTATAGAGCAGAAGTGAATGAGTTTTCTAAAACAGGGCAATGACGTTTAAGGGGGAGGGGTAAGTATGAATGGTTAGTTGCTCTGTACCTTGTATGAACTTCATAGTCACTCCCAGCTTCTGTATCTAATCCACAAATAGAACAACTCAAAGACAGGGATCTTCTTTCCCCCATGCTCCTAGAAAACCTTTTAGGAGGCCGGGCATGGTGGCTCACACCTATAATCCCAGCACTTTGGGAGGTGGGCAGATCACAAGTTCAGGAGTTCAAGACCAGCCTGGCCAATGTGGTGAAAACCCGTCTCTATTAAAAATACAAAAATTAGCTGGGTATGGTGACATATGCCTGTAGTGCCAGCTACTCAGGAGGCTGAGGCAGCAGAATTGCTTGAACTGGGACCCAGGAGGCAGAGGTTGCAGTGAGCCAAAATCGCGCCACTGCACTCCAGCCTGGGCTACAGAGCAAGACTCCATCTCAAAAAAAAAAAAAAAAAAAAAAAGAAAAGAAAAAGAAAAGGAAACATTTTAGGAGCTAAAGAGACTTGAAAAGAGAGTTTCTGCTAGCCCCTTCGTAAGTCAATAAATGACTAAAAAAAACATTACAGAAAGATTCTTGACATTTCACTCAGGGGCGCATAAAAATATTTATAGACAATTTAGTTTTCTGACCTGCTCATTGCTTGGAGTTGATGAGAAGAGGTGTGGACGGGGATGACGAACAAAAAGCTGGGAGAGTGGGGCGATGCCAGGTCCCTGGTGTCAGCTCCCTTTCCTGGTATCCTTTCACCTACCTTCGCCTACGGGGCCCCCCTCCACATGTCCAGACCCCACAGAGCCTCATTCACCCTCTGGGGATCTGAGATCTGCCTTGCTAAACCGTTCTTACCTCAACGATCCCAACATGGTCATGAACGGTGGCAGGAAGGAAGGCTTCAGCACCCGTGTGCTGTTTTGGACTTTATCCTTTTATCAGGACACTTCACCTGCCTTTTCAATCCTCTTCCTCCTCTGTGGACACAGGTTGCTACACCTTCAAGGTGTAAGTCCAGCCGGGGCTTGGGAATAACCATAAGCACAGGCAAGAACTTTGGGAGAAGCCCACCCAACTAATGGCTACTGAACTTCCACTCCCGGCACTTGCTCCCAATCTCAACAATCTTCTAAGGTAGGCACTAGTATTATCCCACCCCAACAGAGCAGGAAATGGCAGCTCAGAGAGGTAACAGGAGAGGTCTGAATCCAGACCTGTTTGTGGGTCCTAGGCCTTTACTCTGTCGCTGTGCACTGGATCTAATGACAGTGATCACATTGTGGGTGCTGCTTTAAGTGCTATGCTCAGAGCAACTCAGTGAAGCCTGATTCCAGCCCTGTGAGGGAGATAACACTATGACTTCATTTTAGAGGACACTGAGGCACAGAAAGTCACAGAACTTGGCCCCAAATCACATGATGGCTGGGTGGAGGAGCCAGCACACCAGCCTCCAGCCTCAGCCTCCCGCATGCGTGCTCTTAACTATTCCACAGCTCTTTCTATAAAACTGATGGGGAATGCCCTGGCCCGTGGGCTCTCACCCCCCTTGCCCTGGCCTCCCTAAACACAGAGGCCGTATCTCACCATCTTTGCATCCGCAGTGCCAGCTGAGTGTCTGGCACCCAGCAGGGTTGCAATAACTGCTCCTGGGCCAACAAATGGATGGGACAAGCCTTGGCTTCCCCACCCGACCCTTTCACCCCTTAATGCATCCTCCCTCTTGCCTAGAACCCAGACATCTGCAGTCACTTACCAAGGAGAAAATGGTTCTAAGTAAAACAATTTTGTTAAGAGAGATAAAGTCTTGCTCTGTTGCTCAGGCTGGTACAGTGGCACAATCATAGCTCACTGCAGCCTCAAATTCATGGGCTCACACGATCCTCCCACTTCAGCCTCCCAGTAAATTAACAAACTTTTTCCCCGTTTCCCAGCTACTCTCTTTCCCTATCTCCCAGCCCCCTCCCTGCTGTCTGTTCCTCCACATATAAAGGAACAAAGCCACCAACTGACAGAGCCACAAAGAACCTCAGAGTGTCCAGTCTGGCCCCTAAGAAGGTGGTGATGTCCTCAAGCTCATACAACTTAAGGTTGCCCATAAACTACCCCTGTCTCTCGACCCTTCCCACAAATTAGGAGGAGGATGGAGGTGCCTGTCCTGGAGCCCAAGCCTCTGATCCCCTGGGGGAAGGTTAGGCAGTGACACTAATACAGGCAGTTTGCTGACTGATTTCACATTCACATCTAACGAGAGTTTGGGTTCAAATGGTACTCTGGGCCTCTGCTTATCTTGCTGGGAGGCCCGGAATCTCTCTGGGCTTCAGCTTCCTATCTAGGAAATGCGATGATTGGTTTACCCTTTCCCCCAATATTTATATACTGTTTTATTATTAGACATTGTTAAAATGCATTATAAAATGATATTTAGAGCAGAAAATTAGAAAATATAGAAGAAAATTTAAATCACTCATGATCATACCACATAAAAACAATGATTACTTGCACACACACAATTTTATTGGGCACATCTATTAAGCAGAAGCATTTTTTGTGCTTATTCTATGCCAGGAACTGTTCTAAGCATGTTATATATAGTCCCTAATCCTTTATCTGAAACTCCCAGGACCTGATATGCTTTGCAATTTGGAAATTGTTTTTACGAAGGTAAAACTTTCTGTTCCACATTATCACATTAATATTTCGGCAGAAGAATAGGATAAATAATCACTATAAATAACTTCACATCAATCCAGGACAGGTTTTGCTACTAAGTGAGTTCACCACTAATTTATGAACTTGAGTTTCATAACGTCAAGTTTCAGGATTCCAGCTGCAATCTCAGGAGTCCTGAACCTGTCCCATTCCATTCAGTCCACATGTGCTCCCCATAGGGTCATCCTCGTAGGGGTACAAGCTAGGAAGAAGTGGCTTTGAACCTGGTGTCTTACCGTAGGCCCACTATACGCTAACCACATGCTGTTTGTCCAACAAAATGAGATCGCACGGAACAGGAGGCTCTTGTAACCTTCATTTCAGAGCATGCAAGCACCGATTTTGCCACATCATATAATGTTCTCATTAGCTCTGTTTCGAAGTGTTGCATGGGAATTCCAACCCTTGGGGACTGTTTCCAAGTCCAAGGTAAGGCCAAGCTCTAATCTCTGCCCTGAGATGAACCCAAAGGGGAGGAGCTGGGAGGAGAGAGCTTAACAGACAGCACGAGGTCATTGGATCCATATTCTCAGCCAGCCCTTGCCAGCTGGGAAAAAGAAGAGAAAGGCTGAGTTTGCATAATCCTATCAAAGACAGAAGAAAAACTGAAAATTGGAGTGTCACCCCAGAACTAGTCTCCAAAGTCACAAGATACATGCAGAAAGAATTTTATGAGAACAAAAATTTACTGCTGCTAAAGAGCAACAACTATAGAATGCCTATTCATCTGTTAATTCATTCATTAATTAATCCATTCATTCATTCATCCATTTACTCATTCATTCATCCATTCCCATAATCATTCATCACGTGGTTTTGCATTCCCCTGAAATGGAGAATTCTGTCTTTGGCAAGCTTATTGTAGCTCATTTTGTTCACGCATTTAGCAGATATTCAAAGCCTACCATGAGCCAGCACCAGCCTAGGCAGTGGGGAAAAAGAGACCACTATAAATATGGCCCTGCCTTCAAGGAACTTGCTGTCCAGTATAGGGAGACAGGTAATAACCAAGTAGATAATAAAAAAAATAAAAGACATAATCTTTTAGGAGCCAGCTGTGGAGGCTCACACCTGCAACCCCAGCACTTTGGGAAGCTGAGGTGGGTGGATTGCTTGAGCTCAGGAGTTCAAGACCAGCCTGGCCAACATGGTGAAACCCAGTCTCTACTAAAAATTAAAAACATTAAAAAAATAAAAAACAGCCAGGCATGGTGATGCATGCCTATAGTCCCAGCTACTCAGGAGGCTGATGTGAGGGGATTGCTTGAGACTGTGGGGTGGAGGCTGCAGTGAGCCGAGATCGCACCACAGTACTCCAGCCTGGGTGACAGAGCGAGACTCTGTATCCAAAAAAAAAAAAAAAAAAAAGACATAATCTCAAGAAATGATTAAATGTTGCAAAGACAATAAATCAGAGTGATTGATGAAGATACTGAAGATGGTTGGGGCGTGGATATTTTAAAGGTGAGAAGGGGACAGGGAAGGCCCTTTGAGGAAGTGACTCTGATGGGCAAAGAACTAGGAGTAGAGGCAGGACCGGCTACAGAATTTGTAGGATCCAGTGCAAAGTGAAAACACAGAGTGAAAACACAAAACTATTAAGAATTTGGGGCTGGGTGCGGTGGCTTATGCCTGTAATCCCAGCACTTTGGGAGGCCAAGGTGGGCAGATTGCTTGAGCTCATGAGTTTCTGACCAACCTGAGCAAAATGGCAAAACCTCATCTTTACCAAAAATGAAAATATCAGCCAGGTGTGGTGGCACATGCCTGTAGTCCCAGCTACTTGGGAGGCTGAGATGGGAGGATCACTTGAGCCCAGGACGTCAAGGCTGCAGTGAGCCATGACCATACTCTGCACTCCAGCCTGGGTATCGGCGCAAGATCGTCTTTCAAAAAACAAAATAAAAAGGATTCCAAGATGGCGATAACAGAGCGTCAAAACAAGTGTGGGGTCCACTGAAGCACAGGGAATGCCTGTGAAGCCGGCCACGGTGGGAGGTCGGGGTTCAGGGGTTGGAAGAAAGAGAGTGTTTCAGTTCAGAGGGAACAGCCAGTGCGAAGTCCCAGAACAGGAACGCAATTGTGAGAGCTCTGGGATACGATGGGCACCGCAGGAAGGAGAAGGCCCCTTGACAACTGCTTCAGAAAGAGCTTCCCCCCAAACCACAGACTCAATACAACCATGCTCCATCAGTGCCTTGCCAGTCTCCCAGCTCCTCGACTGGCAGGAAGAGGTGAATGTAGGAAGTGGCCTTCCAGGGCACAGCAGCAGTGAAATGACCGCCCAAGGAAACAGCAGAGAGCAGAGGCAGATCTACAGATACAAGTCACTTCTTCACTGTGGCTTCCATGTGAGTCAGAACCCTCAAATAACCTTGAACCCTGGCCTCTTCTCCCAGGCCTTAGTTGTCTGTCTTGGAAATGGGGCAAGGGCTGGATCCCACCTGGAGGGACTAGCTTACACCTCTAGCCGCTGCTTCCCTTTTGCAGAAGCAGGACCTCAAACAGAAGATTGGTCAGAAGGTACAGATTATTTAACAACTTACCAAGAAAAGTAATTTTTTTTTTCGGGTCAGAGTCACTCTGTCGGCCAGACTAGAGTGCAGTGGTGCAGTCTCAGCTTACCGCAACCTCTGCGTCCCGGATTCAAGTGATTCTCCTACCTCCGCCTCCTGAATAGCTGGGATTACAGGCACCTGCCACCATGCTCAGCTAATTTTTGTAGTTTTTCTTTTAGCAGAGATGGAGTTTCCCCATGTTGGCCAGGCTGGTCTCAAACTCCTGAGCTCAAGTGATCCACCCACCTCAGCCTCCCGAAGTTCTGCGATTACAGGTGTGAGGCATTGTGCCTGGCCTCAAGAAAAATGATATTTTTTTTAGAAGCAGCTTTCTGGATTCAACCAACAGGGATTTTTGTTCATGTATTTGCCTTTTTGGGTCAAGCTCTATTTCCTCAATGCTCCATCCAGCTGGTTATAGGCAGCTGGCTGGCCGGCCTGCACGCACCGCCCTTAAATATAATCTATGTTTGTTCTCACTTGTAAGTGGAGCGAAATAAAGTGTACACATGGACATAAAGAGTGGAATAATAGACACTGCAGATTCGGAAAGGTGGCGGAGTGGGAGCGGGTAAGAAATGATAAATTACCGAATAGATACAAGGTACACGATGCAAGCAATGGCTACAGGAAAAGCCCAAGCTTCACTGCTAGGAAATACATCCAAGTAACAAAACTGTACTTGCATCTCTAAACCTAAAAAACTAACACAAAAATGTAATGTATGGTTTTGGACTGAGCTCCTGCGCTCAGCCCAACAGACCAAACCAAAACAGATCACTCCTGGCTAACTGCCTGGTAATCAGTCTGAACTTTGAAACTGACCAGCTTTCCAAAAAACAGGAGATTCATAGCAACCAATCAGAAGGGGTCCAGTTTGCCTGAGCGAACATGATAAGAAAGTTGCGTCTGTTTTAACCCTATAAGGAAAGTCACTTTGAAACTGTGAAGCTGGTCTTTGTCCCTTGTTTCTGCTTTCTTCAGCCCTGTCCTGTCTATAAAGCTGAGCTCCTGTCTGCTCAGCTCTTCAGAACACCCATTCTATTTTATAGGATGAGGTGCTGCCTGATTTTAGAATTGTAAATAAAATCCAATTAGAGTTTTAAACTAAATTTGCTGTGATTTTGCCTTCTGACACCACCCTCCATGGCCCACACCCAGATCTGCTTGGGTGTTGACCTGTGGACACCAGGGAGGAGTATCACTTCCCTGCCTGTGTGTGCAGAAGAGTCAATGGGCAACCAGCAAACACCAGGCCACCAAGGGTCCCAAAGATGCCAAAATCCAAAGCCAGAAGCTCTACAGGATAACAGAATGCTCAGCCTCATTTTATTTTGTTTGTTTATTTTTTGAGACAAAGTCTCGCTCTGTTGCCCAAGCTGGAGTGCAGTGGCGTGATCTCGGCTCACTGCAACCTCTGCCTCCCAGGTTCAGGCAATTATCCCACTTTAGCCTCCTGAGTAGCTGGGACTACAGGTGCGCACCACCATGCCTGGCTAATTTTTTTGTATTTTAGTATAGATGGGGTTTCACCATGTTGCCCAGGCTGGTCTCGAACCCCTGAGCTCAGGCAGTCCACCCACCTCAGCCTCCCAAAGTGCTAGGATTACAGGTGTGAGCCACCGCGCCTGGCCTGATTTTATTTTATTTTTTATTTTTGTAGAGGCAGGATCTCATTATATTGCCCAGGCTGCTCTCAAACTCCTGGGCTCAAAGGATCCTCCCACCTCAGTCTCCCCAAATGCATGAGACACTGCACCAGGCCTCAGCCTCATTTTGATATATGTCATTTCCAACAGGCTGGGACACACAGGTTTTGACATAATTTGTTCATCCAGCCAACAATCAGGCAGCGGGCAGTAGCACACATGTGTAAGGCTTGACTCTGAAGATTCTTTGATGTGGGATTCTCACTACAGTTCATTAGAAACAACAAACACACATGGGCCTCCTTTGTCAGAGGGCCCTGATTCTGGGCCTGGGACTGTTCCTTGAGGAAATGCCAGCGTCTCTGGAGGCGCCAGCAGAACCACCAACCTTGCCCCTGAGTGCTAAAATTCTAAATACTCAACGCTGAAAAAGCACACAGACTGGTGACAAAAGAACTACCTGTATGTCAGTGAGCTTTAGGGCTGCAGGTCACACCTCAGGAGTCTGGTGCAGCTTCCTCATTCTTTTTTTCTTTTTTTAAGACAGATCTGCCTCTGTTGCCCAGGCTGGAGTGCTGTGGCGCAATCTCAGCTCACTGCAACCTCTGCCTCCTGAGCTTAAGTGATTCTCCCACCTCAGCCTCCCTAGTAACTGGGACTATAGGTGCATACCACCACAACCGGCTAATCTTCATATTTTTTAAATAAAGATGGGGTTTTGCCATGTTGCCCAGGCTGGTCTCAAACTCCTGAGCTCAAGCGATCCATACCCCTCGGCCACCCAAAGTGCTGGAATTACAGGCATGAGCCACCAGGCCCAGCCTCAGCCTCCTCACTCTAAAGATGAGAAATTGGAGGCTCAGAAAGGGGAAGGGACTCATCCAAGGTCATGCAGCACATCACTCCTCCCTGCACCACGTCATGGCCCTTTGAATCCCCCACAATCCACGTCATTCAGCTCCACTTTCACTGCCTCTCCAAGATCCCTCTGTCCCTCCTGCCAGCCCTTTGCTGCAACAAAGTAAGGATAAAAGATTTATCTACAATGCTAGGTTTCTATGCCATGAAGACATAAGGGCAGGAAATTCAATCAACAGTTTTATTTCATTTTCACTAAAAGATAGTTAAGTAGGCAGGGCACGGTGGCTCATGCCTGTTATCCCAGCACTTTGGGAGGCTAAGGTATGCGGATCACTTGAGGTCAGGAGTTCAAGACCAACATTGGAAACCCTGTCTCTACTAAAATTACAAAAATTAGCTGGGTGTGGTGGCACGCACCTGTAATCCCAGCTACTTGGGAGGCTGAGGCAGGAGAATCGCTTGAACCTGGGAGGCAGAGGTTGCAGTGAGCTGAGATCATGCCACTGTACTCCAGCCTGGGTGACAGAGCGAGACTCTGTTTCAAAAAAAAAAAAAAACATAGTTAAGTATCTTTCACCTTTATAAATGCACCAGCTCAGAAAAGCTGTGGTTTAAGCTCAAACCAGTAAAGACCCCTCAAAATGGTGGTGAGAAGACAGCGGGTGGAAAGGTAGGAGGCTTGCCCCCTTCCTATTTATCATCTACCAACATGGATGCTTTATTCTCTTGCCAAGCACCTGAGACATATTAGTTCATTTAATCTTCACAACTATTTTGGCATCTAAGACTCAGGAAATAGTAATAATAACCATCATGTTGTTATTTTGTCAAGTTTGTTGGTTTGATATATTCTTTTTTGTTTCTTTGTTTTGAGACAGGGTCTTGCTCTGTTGCCCAGGCTGGAGAGCAGTGGTATGGTCATAGCTCACTGTAACCACAAACCGCTGATTCATGCGATCCTCCCGCTTCAGCCTCTCAAGTAGCTGGAACTACAGGTATGCACCACGATGTCTGGCAAATTCTTAATTTTTAAAATTTTTTTAAGAGATGGGGGTCTCAGTATGTTGCCCAAGCTGGTCTTGAACTCCTGGCCTCAAGCAATCCTCCTGCCTCAGCCTCCCAAAGTGCTAGGACTACAGGTGTGAGCCACAACGCCTGCCTGCATTATCCCATTTAATCCCTTCCACATTTTACAGAGGTACGGAGGCCTGGAGAGGTTAAAGGTCATGCCCAAGGTCACACAGTAGGGGGTGGCAGAGCAAAAGGTTGAAGCCAACTCCATCTGACTCCACAGGCTGTGCTCTTCGTACTAGAGTCTAAGACTTCCTCTTCCCTTAACCTTTCTAGAAGCTCACTCTTCCCCTGAAAATTGTATGGGAACACTTTTCTCTTCCTTGTTCTCTATCTTCTACTTCTAGCTACCAAGGTTAAAATCAAGCTCACTGCTAACATGGACGCGTGTGGAAGACCACCTCTAGATTTTTCTCATCTGGGCAGACAGAGTACAAGAGATGCTTAAAATAATAGCCAATAAAACTCCACCCCAGAGAGGGAAAACACACCGGAAGGACGAAATACAGGAATGAGAGCAGAGGTTCCCTCGGGCAGGTGAAGTTTTGGTTGGTGGCTCGTCTCTTTGTTCTCCTGTATTTCCCAAGTTTTCTGCCTGGAAGTGCTGTGTTTCATTTGTCATTTGGCGGTGGCAGAGGAAGGTAGATAACAACAACAACAATCACAAGGCCACTGACTGCAGCCCCTGGGATAATCCCACCTATTATGAACCTACAGGCATGCATTTCTAACAGTCAAATGGATGGCGACCTTTAGAGTGTCTGAGTTTCTGCCTTACAGGCATCACTGGGGGAAGGCTGCTTTTTCAGTTGTCAGTTACCTGCTGAATGAATAAATGAGTAGGGCGGGTGTGGTAACTCATGCCTGTAATCCCAGCACTTTGCGAGACCGAGGTAGGAGGATTGCTTGAGTCCAGGAGTTGGAGACCAGCCTGGACAACCTGGTGAGATCCCCATTTCTACAAAAATTTAAAAATTAGCTAGGTGTGGGGGCACACACCTGTAGCCCCAGCTACCCAGGAGTTCACTGAGGTGGGAGGACTGCTTGAGCCCAGGAGTTTGAGGTTGCAGTGAGCTAAGATCCTACCACTATACTCAGCCAACAGAGTGACAGAGTCAGACTCTCTCTCACAAAAAGAAAAAAAAAAATTGGGAAAAAAAATGAATGAATGAATCAATGTCTCCTCAGGAGGCAGAAAGAAATGCCCCTCCCTCTAGACTACCATCGCAGCTTGTGGCTCTTGCCAGCCCTGGATCATTCAGCTTAAATTATAACTAGTTACACACAAGGTCATCTTCCCCAACTAGGCTGAGGTCTTCTAGAAAGTCAGTTTCATGAAGCCCTGTGCATGCAGTAGATGCACAAGGAATGATTTGTTTCTTTCTTTCTTTCTTTTTTTTTTAGACAAGGTCTCACTCTGTCGCCCAGGCTGGAGTACAATGGTGTGATCTCAGCTCACTGCAACCTCCACCTCCCGGGTTCAAGCAATTCTCCTGCCTCAGCCTCCCAAGTAGCTGTGATTACAGGCGTGCACCACCATGCCTGGCTATTTTTAGTATAGATGGGGTTTTACCATGTTGGCCAGGCTGGTCTTGAACTTCTGACCTCAAGTGATCCACCTGCCTTGGCCTCCCAAAGTGCTGGGATTACAGACATGAGCCACTGCGCCCAACCTCCAGTAATGATTTTGCAAGGAGGGAAGGAAGGAAGGAGGCTTCCAAGAAGGCTCACGTCTTCTGCGTTTCTGCATAGCCACCCTTGAAGTGTTGGCACCAGCAAATGGCTTGACTGAGGTGGGCATGGGTTGGGAAGGGTGTGGACCCCACCTGAACTCTGCACTCCTTGGTTACAAGAAGAAAAGGCATGTTACCTCATAGTGGGGATGCGGGTCTCAGGTTCACCTGCGGTCAGAGGAGCCTCCAGGGTCAGGGATCCCAGGCTGGCTCGGCTGCCCTTCCGGGGAGACTCGCGAGATGAGCCGGTAACAGAGTCCTCGTCGGAGGAGTAGTCATCGAAAGAGCCCAGGATGAAGCTGGTCATCAGCTGCCTCTTGATGTTTGCCTGCTTCTTGTCTTCTTTGGAGGGGGAGCCAGCTTGCTGGCCCTGGGGCCTGGCTGGGGAGGACAGGCCATTGGTATCTGGGGCCTCCAGGCCTTGTGTCGCGGTCCCATTGGCTTGGAGCTCTGGGGAGGGTGCTGCATCATTGGAAGAAGCGGGGTTTCTTGGGGGCTTCTGGTGGGAGGGTGGCAGGGAGTTCCTCCGCCAACCGGCACCTCTGGGGCCTTTGTGGGAGGCTGGCTCGGCCTGGCTGGGAGTCTTGGGCAGAGAGCGGCCCTCCTCATTTCTCTGCAGTGTCTCCCCTAAGTTGTCAGAGTCTGGAACTGGCTCCTGGTTCGGCATGAAGTTCGCTTCTGACTTGCTCTTGGTGATCGGCTTGGAGTCCGTCATTTTCCCCCAGATTTTTAACCAGGAAAAGGTCAGACAGGAGAAAATCAGACAAGATAGGAAAAGAAGCAAGACCATTCAGAAAATCTGTAAGGAGAAAAACAGAGACATTTTAGGGAAGGGGAGCGGAAGGGGAGGTATGCAGTGAGGGCTTACAAGTATGTGTTGAAAGAATGAACTCTGGTATTCCCATCTCTAACCCACATCTCTTTCTAGCACCCTAACACTGGCCTACTAATGAGTAGATCATTGTTGTTTGAAGAAAATCTTGTTTTAAAACTGAGCCCAATGCAGTGGCTCATGCCAGTAATCCCAGCACTTTGGAAGGCTGAGGCGGGCAGATCACCTGAGGTTGGGAGTTTGAGACCAGCCTGGCCAACATGGCAAAAACCTGTTTCTACTAGAAATACAAAAATTACCAGGGCATGGTGGCGGGTGCCTGTAGTTCCAGCTACTCGGGAGGCTGAGGCATGAGAATTGCTTGAACCTGGGAGGTGGAGGTTGCAGTGAGCCGAGATCACACCACTGCACTCTAGCCTGGGCGACGGAGTAAGACTCTGTCTCAAAAAAAAAAAAAAAAAAAAAAAAAAAAGGCGTGTGAGAGGCAGAGGTTGAAGTGACCCAAGATGGCACCACTGCACTCCAGCCTGGACAAGCCTCTTTCAAAAAAAAAATTTTTAATGGGACCTCTATGTGTTGAAATTTCTGAACCAATTTTCCCACAATTATATACTGGAAGCATTACAAAAGCAGGACCACGAAGCTCAGCAGGTCAATTTGGTATCTAAAAAACTTTGTTTTGTTTTTTTTTTTGAGTCAGAATCTCACTCTGTTGCCCAGGCTGGAGTGCAGTGGTATGATCTCAGCTCACTGCAACCTTTGCCTCCTGGGTTCAAGAGATTCTCGAGCCTCAGCCTCCCCTGGGATTATAGGTCCCCATACCACACTCGGCTAATTTTTGTGTTTTTTGTAGCGATGGGGTTTCACCATGTTGGCCAGGCTGGTGTCAAACTCCTGACCTCAAGTAATCTGCCCACCTCAGCCTCCCAAAGTGCTGGGATTACAGGCGTGAGACACTGCGCCCGGCCATAAAGCTTTTTCTTTTTAAATTTCAACACAATGTTTTTAAGGGAAGTGGAAAAGTTCTCAGTATTTCTCAGAACTAAATAATCCACACTTTCAGCAGCAGAATTTGCTGATATGTTGCCAAGGCTGTTTTCTAGGTAGTACACAGGGTCAGAGGGTTTTTTCCTTTCAATATCATCATGTTTTTTTAAGAGAAAACTCCGTCAAGGGAGATTCAATGTCAATGTAACATGCCACATTAATAGAAGAAAAAAACACATGATTATTTCAATTGACGCAGGGTTACCTACATGCAAAACCTCAGAGCCTTTTGTTTTTTGAGATGGAGTCTTGCTCTGTCACTTGGCTGGAATGCAGTGGCGTGATCTCAGCTCACTGCAAACTCCACCTCCCAGGTTCAAGTGACTCTTCTGCCTCAGCCTCCCGAGTAGCTGAGACTACAGGCATGTGCCACCACACCCGGCTAATTTTTGTATTTTCAGTAGAGAGGGGTTTTACCACGTTGGCCAGGCCGATCTCAAACTCCTAACCTCGTAATCCGCCTGCCTTGGCCTCCCAAAGTGCTGGGATTACAGGCGTGAGCCACCACACCTGGCTGCCTTTCCCTTTGCAGAGTAATGATGTAGGACCCAAAGGTCACCCCACACAAGAACTTTTCCCAAGTGAATACACAGAGATTGGGGGGGAACTGTTTGAGGAAGCTACTGAAGAAACTCTCTGAGGCTCAGTTTCCTCATCTATAAAATGGGGATACAAATTCTCACCCCATTCACCTGCCTCACTGCTGCTCCCTGAATAACATGTGTACCTATATAGCAACCACACACACAAGCCAGCACATTTGTGGAGTGTCTTCAGGCTCCTAAGACCCTCACCACCACCTGCCTCCAATCCTCAAAACACCTCAATGGGGCCGGGAGCGGTGGCTCACACCTGTAATCCCAGCAGTTTGGGGAGGCTGAGGTGGGTGGATCACCTGAGGTGAGGAGTTTGAGACCAGCCTGGCCAACATGGCGAAACCTCATTCTACTAAAACTACAAAAATTAGCTGAGTGTGGCGGCACATGTCTGTAAACTCACCTACTTGGAGGCTGAGGCAGGAGAATCGCTTGAACCCAGGAGGTGGAGGTTGCAGTGAGCCAAGATCATACCACTGCACTCCAGCCTGGGTGACAGAGCGAGACCCATCTCAAAAAAAAAAAGAAAAAAAAAATGGACGTTATTGTTATTGTCATTATTTGACTTCCATTTTATAGTTTGGTAAACTGTGGCTCGGAGAGATCAGTAACCTTCCCTTCTTGTACCTTTTCCACTGTCCCACTACTGCAGTGGAGATGAGTAAACTCCATAAGGCAGCAGGTGGTACAAGGAGCATGTAGATATGATCCTCAAAGCAGGCAGACACCTGGCCGTGTACCTTTAAGACACAGCTGCAGATCGACGTGTAAACTAACAATGCCAGACGGGGGTAGGGGGGCCGTGGTCAAGAATGAGCACTGATCGTTCAGTTTGATTCCACGAGCAGGAAAGGCCAGAGAAGCCTTCCAACGAACCTCTGTGGACCCTGTCGTGACAAGCTGCTGCCCTTCACTGAAATGACCCAGCTGACCCGAAAACCAGATCCCAAACAAAGCTATTTTTATGTCTTGCAAACCTAACCCAAGCAACAGCTGCCTGGTGCCAGGGCAATCGTGGCCCTCACCACAATGAACGCAAGAAACTGCTCAGTCCCAGTAAGTGCGGCCCAGTTGCCAGGCAAGGGCAGGGCAAGGGTGAGTCAGGGGTCTGTTTCCCAGTGCCCCCCGCAGCACATACATCCCCGTGGCTCGTGAGGTCTTTGAAGGACAGAAGGGACAGAATGTCAGCATCCAGCAATTCCCATGCACACTTGGGTTCTTCCTCCCACCAAGATTAAGTTCCCGGCACTTACTGCCACTTACCGTCACTGGGGATGCAGCCACCAGCTCCATTCTTGAGTGAGGCTGGCAGGTGCCCACAGGGTGACTAAGGGAACCCAGCTGGCAGAGTGTCACCTTTCAGCAGGAGGCTGGTGGCGTGTATCAGGCCATGGGGGTGGGGCTTGGCAGCCAGCACTCCAACATGGGTGAGCGTTCCCCCAAGTTGGCAGTGCAGCATGCCTTTATCTGTCACCAGTAAATTTAAGCCATTTCCAAGGTCCTCACTCAGCCTTCTCCTGACCTCAGGCTTAGGTAGTTAAGAGGCTATCTGTGCTCCCAGGGGCTTCGTGGGCCCAAGGGCCACCTCCCTCCGGCTTGCCACATTTCTGTACTTAGCCCTACTTCACTCCTCATGCAACCGCCCTCTTGCCCAACTTGCCATCTCTGGAGTAGGCTTTAAATGTTCCTGTAATCACAACAGCCCTGGGAAGACAGGAAAACATAAACATGTTCCAAGGGGTTCATCTGTCAGACGCCTGTCCAGAGGGGAGGGTGAGATTCAGCACACTTGGGTTTGGCCATATTGGGCATGAATGGCCAGCTGGACACACAGGCCAGCCCAGACAGGAAAGAGAAGCAATAGTACTGGGACAAAGAGGGGGTGGTCAAGGACCCTCCAGCCAGCGGCACAATGTCCTTCTGCAAATTCAGAGATAATTAAACTGATGGGGGCAGGCAAAGGGTGGCTGCCAGGGCAAGAGGGGCTGACCAGCAGACACCTTCACCCGCACTTGGCCTGCAAGTCCAGGGGTGTCTTGGATCAGAGTGTCTCTCAAAAGCTATCACAAGGTCAGGAGATCGAGACCATCCTGGCCAACATGGTAAAACCCCATCTCTACTAAAATATAAAAAATTAGCTGGGTGTGGTGGTACGCACCTGTAGGTCCAGCTACTCGGGAGGTGGACGTTGCAGTGAGCTGAGATCGTGCCACTGCACTACAGCCTGGCGACAGAGCAAGACTCTGTCCCCCCCCCCAAAAAAAAGCCACCTGCTGCAACCTCCAGCTGAATGTGGGGAAGCACAGTGATCACCAAGTCCAGGGTGCTTGTTTTGTGGGTGAGCAAACAGTGGCCAGGAGGTCACATATGCAATTAGCTGCACAGCCAAAGACTGGGACCAACCAAGAGCTCCGGCTGTAGGCCAGCGCTATATTGAGGCATGATGGCAACCAAAGTCGACTGTCACCGGGCACCTTGTTTGGTCCCCTGAAAACTGACCTGGGTTCACATGTCGGTTCTGCCATTATAAGCTGGGGAAGCCTTGGGCAAGTTAATGCCCCCTGATCATCAGTCTCCTCAACTGCAAAATGGGGATAAGCATGGTACCTAGGTTATTGCTGGGCTGTTAAGAGCTCAAGGAGTTCTTAACTGTTCATGGGGACATGGGGCACTGAGTGCATTGCCGGGTGCAGTTGGGTGTACACATCTGAGCCATCACCATTTACCGTAAGCACTCAGAGCACTGTAAGCAACGTGAGCCACTGCTCCAGGACTCTTCCACCAATGGAGAGTGTGATCTTGAACAAATCACCTCCCCTCTCCAAACCTCAGTGTCCCCATCTAGAAAAGGAAGGACAATACTCAGCCTCACCTCCCTCATCTGCCTTATTGTGAAACTCAACCAAGATTCATGTAGTCACTCAACACCAAATACAACCTTCGCCCTCCTGGTGCACCAAACAGAAAGAATCAAGCGGTGATGGTGACTGCGACTTCTGCTGTGAGCGTCTTCCTCCACTCACGGACAAAAAGGATTCACATCTGGTTCCTGGCACTTGTCTGTCCTGGTCAGGTGTCAGAGCTACTCTCTAAGAATCAGCCAGTGCAGGCAGGACAGGCAGATACCCCATCAAGGATAGCTTCCCAGGCCTGCAGCCTGGAACTGCTTTTGGGGGTAGAGGGGATGGTGCCCTGCAGAAGCAGGCATACTTCCAAAGGGGAGAAGTCTCTGGGCCTTCAGCAGCATGGACCAGGCTGAACTGTCACCCTCTCTGTTCCCTGATCCAATGAGGATGCTGCCAAGGACTTTGGGTGGTTTGGGGGCCCAGAGAGACCATTTTTTAGGTTATTTCAAGAGAGGAGTTGAAGGGAAGAAAGGAAATGTTAGGGAGTGCTGCAGGGAAGGGGAAGAGAGTCCTGATAAGTCACAGTGAGTGTTATTTTGTCACTGGCATGTGTGTGGCTTATGGCAGCCACTGTGCTAAAAGCTTTACATGCAGGGTCCTGCTCCTTTTACAGGCAAGGAAACTGAGGCACAGTTACTCCATGAGCCCACACCTTTAAGACTCATGTAGCCTCACTTTGGAGCCTGAGCTCCTAATACTCAGACTCTCTTGCTCTACATGTAGAATTTCTTCCTACAAACTCTAGGAAAGGTCCTAAGTGACTGTCAGGGTCACTGCTTTGTTTTTTACAGTTGTGAGCTTGTTTTTAAAGCTGTCTGTGTCCATTCTTTTTTTTTTTTTTTTGAGAGAGTCTTGCTTTGTCACCCAGGCTGACCTCAAGTGATCCTCCCACTTGGCCTCCCAAAGTGTTGGGATTATAGGAGTGAGCCACTGTGTCTGGCCTGTGTCCATTCTTAAGGAACTTAAAATGCCATAAAGAAATAAGCAATGTTTGTCAATTAACAATTAATTAAGTTGACCAGGCGCAGTGGCTTATGCCTATATAATCCCAATACTTTGGGAGGCTAAGGTGGGAGGATTGTTTGAATCTGGGAGTTCAAGACCAGCCTGGGCAACACAGTGAGACCCTGTCTCGGAAAACAAATTAATTAATTAAATTGGAAAAAAAGTCCACCTATTATTGCTTTTTCTTAAAAAGCAACGAAAGTACTTTTCTAGACTTTGGGTTTTTCTTGGAAAGGCTTTGGGGGAGATAGGCATGTTATGTTCAAATAAAGAAAAACTTTTAAAATTAAAATCTAATTGCTGTCTGGGTGCAGTGGCTCACACCTGTAATCCCAGCACTTTGGGAGGCCAAGGTGGGCAGATCACTTGGTTTGGGAGTTTGAGACCAGCCTGGCCAACATAGTGAAACCCTGTCTCTACTAAAAATACAAAAAAAAAAATCAGCCAGCTGTGGTGGTGGGCATCTGTGATCCCAGCTACTAGGGAGGCTGAGGCAGGAGAATCACTTGAACCCAGGAGGCAAGGGTTACAGTGAGCCAAGACTGCACCACTGCACTCCAGCCTGGGTGACAGACTCCATCTCCAAAAAAAAAGATCTAATTGCTAGAATCTCAGAATCAGGAAAAGCCGCATCTAGAAGGCAGTTCAGAGAGGATACCTTCCAAGTTGGAGACAGATGTGAGGGAGAGCAAACAATAAAGGACACCTGCGCTGGGACTTTGAAGGTTGAATAGGAGCTTACCAGGCTGCCAAGGGAGCAGGACATCTCAAGCAGAATTTGCTCTTGGGGACCCTGCCAAAGTTCCTAAAGCAGGAGCTATGATTAGCAAATTGGCTCTGCTGTGAAGGATGATCCTTTAAGATTTTTGCATCTGAAGAGGATATGTGACAACTTTTAGCTGGCAGTGGAGGAAGGTATACCTCCCTGTGAACTGTAAGACTTGAGAAGGCACACCCCGGGTGTGATCCAAGAACCTCGCCTCCCCTTGCAATTGTGATTGAGGGCACTGGTGACACACCACGCTCCCTCACCCCAGAGGAACGAATGTTCAGGACAGCAAAATAATTGCAACTGTCACCTCTAGGCATCTAGGAAGTGAGTCTGCTCCCTGACACTCCCTGACTGCAAATACTAAGAGCTTTATTAATTAATTTTTAGGCAGGTTCTGGCTTTGTCACCCAGGCCGGAGTACAGTGGCATGATCTCGGTTTCACTGCAACCTCTGCCTCCCAGGCTCAAGTGATCCTCCCAACTCAGCCTCCAGAGCAGCTGGGACTACAGGCGTGCGCCAGCATGCCCAACTAATTTTTGCATTTTTTTTTTTTTTTGGAGAGATGGGATCTCACTTTGTTGCCCAGGCTGGTCTTGAATTCCAGAGTAAGAGCTTTATTCTAATAATTAATAATAACAATAATGCCTTCCATTATAGTAAGTATTTTGTTTATACATATCCCATTTCACACATGAGAATCCAATGTCCAGAGAGGTGGAATGACTTGTCCAAAGTCACACAGGTTGGAGGTATCCATGGCATTCAACCCTGGGCTACCCGACTCTAAAGCTAGATTTGTCGTAGGTGGAGGTGAGCAGGCCATTGATTCAGTTGTGGTAACGGGCTACCCTCCTGGATGGGTAGAACTGGAGCCTGGAAAAGACACCCAAAGAGGGTCAGCAGTTCTCAAACTTACATGTCAGAGCATCTGGGTCTTCAGGAAATTCCAGCCAGTCCCACTAGCATAAGCATTAATATTACATCTCTGTTTTGTGCCAAATCCCAGACCACTCCATCCAGAGTTGAGTACAGGTGTGCCACATTCGAGGCCTCTGATTTTGGAACAACTTCAGGGAGAAAAACTTATTTAAGAGAAGTCTGTACATTTCAGCTTCTCCCTTAGCCAGGAAATTACTCAGATGATTAAGTCACCCAGGGCCCTCTAAGAGTATAGACCCAGAAAGATGCACATCCACAATGCCTGGCACAGGGTAGGTGCTCAATTAATGCCTGTTGAGCCAAATCAAACCGTGTGTGTGTGTGTGTGTGTGTGTGTGTGTGTGTGTGTGTGTGTGTGTGTGTGTGTGTGTGTAGAGACAAGCTCTCTCTCTGTCACCCAGGTTGGGGTCCCGTGGTACAATCATAGCTCACTGCAGCCTCAAACTCCTGGGATCCAGCAATCCTCCTGTTCGAGGCTCCCAAATAGCTGGGACTACAGGTGCACACCACAACACCTAGCTAATCTTTTTTATATTTTGTAGAGACAGGGTCTTGCTATATTGCCTAAGCTAGTCTTGAATTCTTGTCCTCAAGCAATCTTCCCACTTCTGCCTCCCCTCCCTGGGATTACAGGCATGATCCACCGTGCCTGGCTCAAATCAAATTTTTGATGTGGTGAATCTGCCATCCCAGGCAAAACTGGCCTTAATGGTTCCAGATTGGCCCCTGTCTTGAAGGAGGGTAAGGGGAGATGTTTACTCACCTCTAATGGAAAACATGTTCCACTGTCTCAAGGCCTATCAGACTGATCTGTCCAGCCAGCATCTCTCTTGAATTATCCCGGCAGAAATTGCTGAAGGCTGCTGTCCAGGTCTCCTCGGTCCTGGTCCTTGCCACCTTCACAGGTGGAATCCTATCCTCCTTCCCCTCTCCCCCTGCTGCACTGTGAATTTGCCTTCTTCAGCCATTCACTCATTCATCAGCAGGTATTTCCTGAGCACCTGCCAGGTGTGATACAGGCTGCTGGAGACATGCAGCAAACAAGACACAGGAATGACCCAGCCCCGCCCTCGTGGGTTTATGATCTCAATGGGAAGCAAATAAAATCACAAGCCTAAGGGCACAACCAGGAGAATCACCATGAACTCATGATGGATGAGGTTTTACACCAAAATATAAGTCATTTTTGAGTGTGAAACTAAGACCCCTCAGAGTGACATGGTGCATTGGTTGGAGCACGAGATCTGGTTTCAGGTTCTATTTCTCCTCTTCATTTCCTATGTGACCTTGAACAAGTTTCTTCACCTCTCTGAGCTTGAGTTTATCATGTATACAATGATAAGGAAGTCCTCATACAGTTTTGGGGTTTAAGTGAACTAATACAGATCAAGTCATTAACAAAAGAGTGTGCTACCACTTATGGTGCTCTCCACCATGTCCCAAGCATTGAGCTAAGTGATTTCCCTAAGACCAAGTTCAAGCCACTCTTACATCTCACTTGGGCCATTGCACAAGTCTCTTGACCCATCTCCCTGACCCAGTCTTGTCCTTCCAGTTCCTTGTGCACAGAGGAGCCAAAGTTCCTTGTGCACAGAGGAGCCAAAACTAAAAATTCCACAAACTAAAGTCCTAGGATCAAGGTAGGAAAAATAAAAAAAATAAAAGATAAAAATTCCACAAACATTTCCAGTGTCCAGATTATGATCTCTCTAAGAACATTTCCCACTGAAAGGAACCAGGACTCCTTGGAGAAATGGCTGATTCCAGGGCTGGGGCAGAAATGTACATGATGAGCTAGATACCTTCCTGCCTGAAAACCAGGACCCTCCAGGGGCATGCCCTGCCAAAGAGAGGCTACAAATGGATGATGACTGCAGTGAATTCGAACATACCAAATACTTTTCAAAACCATGAGGTTGTAACAACACTCACAAAAACAACTGATTGGTACTTTTCGCAGCTGCTAGGCTACTCATTACTCTGAAAATACACTTACCAAAAAAAGGGACACTATCAACCATGTATTCTGCCTTTCAGGGACTGTATTTCAGGGTAAGCAAGTGATTGAGGAAAGTCATGTGATATAAAACAATGAGAGTTGGGCCAGGTGCAGTGGCTCATGCCCGTAACCCTAGCTCTTTGGAAGGCCAAGGAGGGTGGCTCGCTTGAGCTCAGGAGTTTGAGACCAGCCTGGGCAACATACTGAAACTGTATCTCTATCAAAAATACATAAAATAGCCAGGCATGGTGACGAGTGCCTGCGGTCCCAGCTACTCAAGAGGCTGAGGCTAGAGGATCGCCTCAACCTGAGAAGCAGAGTTGCAGTGAGCCAAGATCATGCCACTGCACTCTAGCCTGGGTGACACAGAGAGACCCTGTCTCAAAAAAACAAAAAGAATAATGAGAGCTCATAAGCGCAGAAAGATTCGTGGAAGTAGAAAATCACTATTTGCAACCAGTAATGAAACAATCATCTGAGCTTTGCAGCTTGTAAAGTCATTCAGCAAGAGGGTGATAGGGAACTTTACGATGGAGGTCAGACTAATCCCTAAACTCACTAATGAACCAACATCACTAAAAATGGGTAACTGAACTTTATCTTCTTGATGTGATGCAAGAGAAAACACAGAAAAACACCTTCAAAGTGTTCCTGCCAAGGATCTGCAGCTGAGTTGTTTCAAACCTCTTGATCTAGTATTTATTTATAGGAACAGAAGAACATGTTAGATGCCACTTAGAAGATGCAATCAGCCAAATTCAGAATATGAAAAATTCTATGGGACAAATGACCTGGTTTCAGTAACTAACTGGCATTTGATACAGGGAGTTGCTGATTATTACAGATTAGAAGAGACTTAAGAGAACCCCTGTGCATCCAGATTTGAACAAAACTGTTCAAAGACATCTTTGAGACACCTGGAGGACAGTCAGCATGAACTAGGTACCAGATTAAGGAATCATCATTCATTGTTAGAGATGTGTGCTAAAGTATTATGGGGAAAACAGTGTGTTATCTGGCTCTGAGAACTGCTTGAAAATACTCTTGAAAAGTATTATGGGGAAAACAGTATGATATTTGGCTCTGAGAACTGCTTGAAAATACTCTTGAGGCCGGGCGCGGTGGCTCACGCCTGTAATCCCAGCACTTTGGGAGGCCGAGGTGGGTGGATCACGAGGTCAAGAGATTGAGACCATCCTGGCCAACATGGTGAAACCCCGTCTCTACTAAAAAAAAACAAAACTTAGCTGGGCATGGTGGCGCGTGCCCGTAGTCCCAGCTACTCGGGAGGCTGAGGCAGGAGAATTGCTTGAACCTGGGAGGTGGAGGTTGCAGTGAGCTGAGATCGCACCACTGCACTCCAGCCTGGCACCTGGCGACAGAGCGAGACACTGTCTCAAAAAAAAGAAAAAGAAAAAGAAAATACTCTTGAAAAGTATTATGGGGAAAACAGTGTGTTATCTGGCTCTGAGAATTGCTTGAAAATACTCGGGGGGTTAGGTGCAGTGGCTCACATCTTTAATCCTAGTACTTTGGGAGGCCAAGACAGGAGGATCACTTGAGCCCACGGTGAGGCCAGCCTGAGCAACATGGCAAAACCCTGTCACCTAATTAGCCAGGCATGATGGCATGTACCTGTAGTCCCAGATACTCTGGAGGCGGAGATGGGAGCCCAGGGTAGTAGAGGCTACAGTGAGCTGAGATCTTGCCACTGTACTCCAGCCTGGGCGACAGAGCAAGACCCTGTCTCTTTTTTTTTTTTTTTTGAGACAGAGTGTCGCTCTGCCGCCCCGGCTGGAGTGCAGTGGCGCAATCTCAGCTCACTGCAACCTCTGCCTCCAGGTTCAAAAGATTCTCCTAGCTCAGCCTGAGTAGTTGGGATTACAGGTGCATGCCACCAGGCCTGGCTAATTTTTTTTTTTTTTTGTAGAGACGGGGTTTTTCCATGTTGGCCAGAGCTGGTTTCAAACTCCTGGCCTCAAGTGATCTGTCTGCCTTGGCCTCCCAAAGTGCTGGGATTACAGACATGAGCCACCATGCCCAGCCTAAGACTCTGGCTCTTAAATAAATAAATAAATAAATAAAAATTGGGCCAGGCGCGGTGGCTCACGCCCAAAATCCCAGCACTTTGGGAGGCCAAGGCGGGTGGATAGAGAAGTCAAGTGGTCAAGACCACCCTGGCCAACATGGTGAAACCCTGTCTCTACTAAAAATACAAAAATTAGCCGGGCGTTTGGCACGCGCCTGTAGTCCCAGCTAGTCGGGAGGCTGAGGCGGAAGAATCGCTTGAACCCAGGAGGCGGAGGTTGCAGTGAGCCGAGACTGCGCCACTGTGCTCCAGCCTGGCGACAGAGCAAGACTCTGTCTCAAAAAAATAAAAATTGGAACTCTAATTAATGATATGCATGCATGCTGAAGTATTCCAGGATAAAGACACTGATATCTGCAATTTACATGTGACAAATACAGAAAAATGTTAATGGCAGAATCTAATCAGGGGTATATGTGCACCCACTGTAAAATTCTTTCAACTTGAATGTTTAACACTTTTTATAATAAAATGTTGGGGAATAATACAGGGAAAACGGGTACAGGTAGATGAAACTAGAAGGGCAGTAAGGCAATGGTTATTGAATCTGGCTGGTGAGAGTGCTGGAGCACCACTGCAATATTCACTCCACCTCTGAAGGTGTTAAAGAAAGCCAACTTTTGACCGGGCATGGCCTCTCATACCTGTAATCCCAGCACTTTGGGAGACCAAGGCAGGCAGATCACAATGTCAGGAGTTTGAGACCAGCCTGGCTAATATGTTGAAACCCTGTCTCTACTAAAAATACAAAAAAATTAGCCTGGCATGGTGGCGCACGCCTGTAATCCCAGCTACTCAGGAGGCTGAGTCAGGAGAACGGCTTGAACCTGGAAGGCAGAGGTTGCAGTGAGCTGAGATCATGCCACTGCACTCCAGCCTGGGCGACAGAGACTGCATCTCAAAACAAAAACAAAAACAAAACATGTTTTTCTATACTAAAAAGATATAAAATTCATAAAATACAATGCAAGCACCAGCCAGCTGATTGAAACCTGAATATTAATAGCTTATACTAATTAGTACTAATTTGTGCTAGGCTCTGTATTCAGCATTTTTTTTTTTTTTTGAGACAGTGTCTGGCTCTATTGCCTAGGCTGGAGTGCAATGGCATGTTCATAGCTCATTGCAGCCTTGAATTCCTGGACTCAAGCAATGCCTGTCCTCGGCCTCCAAATCATTGGAATTACAGGCGTGTACCACCATGCCTGGCTAATTTTTTTTTTTTTTTTTTTTTGGTAGAGACAGGGCCTCACTATGTTACCCGGGCTGGTCTTGAACTACTGGGCTCAAGCAATCCTATTGCCTTGCCCTCCCAAAGCACTGGGATTACAGGAATGAACCACCATACCCAGCCTATATAAAGCATTTTATAATCATTATCTCATTCCACCTTATGAGACCAGTACCAGGGGAAGCCTTGCTTTATTGATGAGGAAGTTCTGGGTTCCAGAAGTTAAACTGCCACAGTCACTCACCCGGGCAGTAAGCAGATTAACTAAATTCCACCTTTTCAATGGCTGCTCACTGCACACCTTCCCATGGTCTGCATGGCCCTGGCGAACCGGCCTCTGCCACACTCGCCCCTCTACGTTTCTCTGCACATGCTGCCTGGAATGTTCTGGAATGTTCTTCCCCTCCCTGTCCCCACTTCTGCCCTTTGCATGGTTATCTCTTGCTCTTTTTGTGATCTTTGGCTTCGGTGTCCTCACCTCAAACCCACCCTGATCCTCGGTGGTCTTATTCTGTAGGACACGTGCCTTTTATCACGTGCTGACATGACTCTGTGAGTTCACCAAAGAGCTTATGCCTCTTCTCTGCTGGAAGAGTGGAGAATGCCTCTCCCTTCCTAAGGGCAAGCACTGTCTCTGCCTTGCTCCAGGCTCTCCAGCACAGTGCCCAGCACACAGAGGTGTCGGGTCAGTGAACACTTGCGAGAGGTCTGCACCCAGCTCCGGTGTGTCTGTGCCATCCCACCCCTGCCGCCTACCTGGGGAATCCTCCTGCTCCACTGAGTCGCTGGGGCTGGGAGTATCCAGGTGAGGCCCTGGCCACAGGCACCTGCATGGCTGTTGAACCCGCTGCTGCCTGTTCCCCCGTACTGCTGTGTCAAGGGCTGCCAGAGACGCCACGGAACACCACACTCTTGCTCTACACCCCACGGTTCCCTGACCTCTTCCTCCTGGCACTCATCACACGTAGTTATGTGGGTCATTAGTACACATCTACCAGCATCCCCCACTAGAAGGTAAGATCTGTGAGAGCAGGCAAGGCTTAAAACCCAGAGGGACACAGATTTATCACTGATTCCTGACTTCATCTCCCCTCACCCCTTCCCTAGTCTATTCACAACTCTGAAAATAGGGTTATTTGTAACTCCAGTGTGGACACGTGGGAGCCATATAGTTGTCCCTCAAGGAACACATAAAAGCATGTTAAAGACGAATGAAGGCTGGCGGGTGTGGTGGCTCATGCCTATAATCCCAGCACTTTGGGAGGCCTAGCCAGGCGGATCACTTGAGATCAGGAGTTTGAGACCAGCTTGGCCAACACAGTGAAATCCTGTTTCTACTAAAAATACAAGAAGTAGCCAGGTGTGGTGATGTGTGCCTGTGGTCCCAGCTACTTGGGAGGCTGAGGCAGGGGAATCGCTTGAACCCAGGAGATGGAAGTTACAGTGAGCCAAGTTCATGCCACTGCACTCCAGCCTGGGCAATGGAGCAAGACTATGTCTCAAAAAAAAAAAAAAAAGAAGAAAGCTGATGTTTGTTGAGCACCTGCTACACACTGAGTCTTATGCTGTGCACTTTGTGTGTGTTATCTCTTTAAATGTTCACAAAAATGATGAGATGAGGTACAGAGGGGAAGTCTGTTGTGCAGAGTCACATCACTGGGTGGCAGAGCTGGGACCTGGGCTGGGCCCTCCAGCTCCAGGGTATGAACGTGTGTGGCATCCACGTGTGGTGTGTGGGAGTGTTTCCTTCATCCCTTCCCCTACGCCCACCATTGCCTCACTCCAAGGCTGAGCTGGCGCAACAGCCTGTTAGCAGATCTCCCTGAATTTATTCTAGTTCCTTCCTGTTCAAATTCATCCAGAACCCTGGGAGACTGAGCTCTAGTTCCACACACACATGGACGCACACACACATGCACGCACACACGCACGCATGCACCCCTGGCACCCTGCCCAAGACCTTGAGCCTGCGAACCTCATCCATTCTGTGGTCCCACCTCCCAGGATCCTGCAAGGAGATGAGGAAGGCATGAAATGAAACAGCTCCATGTTTTGCAAAAGGTGGCTATGAATACCAATCCTGAAAGAGGGTTCTCACCCTTGCCAAAAAATAACATTTGTGGGGCTAAATCCCTATATCATATCTTGGAGAGTCCCCATTTCATTTAGCATGGTAAAGGCTCTGAGAAGTCCTGCTGTAAAGCACAGGCAGCCTGCTGTTTCCCACAGATTGGCCCTGGAGCCCTGTTTCCACTTTGCATGGGCAGCTCTCCACATCAGGAGAGCTCCAGAAGCCTCACTTTGTCTCGAGTATGGAAATAAAGGACAAAAGCCTTCCTTATAACACAGCAGGGAAAGCCTTCTAGGTCAGCTGGGAGGAGCATGTCCAACAACTGATTATTCTGTAATAGCTAGGATTGAAGTCTGCGGCTGATTTGCTTCTAAACAGAAAGGAGAGTGTGTGCAAGATTGTCCTCTGATATCACCTTCACTCATGATTTAATTTAAAAATATGGAGCTTAATTAGTTCAACAAGAGTGGGGAGTGGTGCAAAATCCATTTTTTTTTTTTTTTTGAGATGGAGTCTTGCTCTGTCACCCAAGCTGGAGTGCAGTGGCGCGATCTTGGCTCACTGCAACCTCTGCCTCCGGGGTTCAAACAACTCTCCTGCCTCAGCCTCCCAAGTAGCTGGGATTACAGGCACACTACCACACCTGGCTAATTTTTATATTTTTAGTACAGACAGGATTTCACCATGTTGGCCAGGCTGGCCTTGAACTCCTGACCTCAAGTGATCCGCCTGCCTCAGCCTCCCAAAGTGCTGGGATTATAGGTGTGAGCCACTGTGCCATCTAAAAATCCTTTTTTTTTTTTTTGAGATGGAGTCTTGCTCTGTTGCCCAGACTGGTGTGCAGTGGCGCCATCTTGGTTCACTGCAAACTTCACCTCCCATGGTCAAGCTATTCTCCTGCCTCAGACTCCCCAGTAGCTGGGATTACAGGCGCAAGCCACCATGCCCAGCTAATTTTTGTATTTTTAGTAGAGACAGGGTTTCACCACATTGGCCAGGCTGGTCTCAAACTCCTGACCTCAAGTAATCTGTCCTCTTCAGCCTCCCAAAGTGCTGGGATAACAGGCGTGAGCCACCGCACCTGGCCTGAAGGGACCTTTTCTATGTGTGGTTGTTTTCTGGGGCCCCAGCATGGGTCGGAGTGGCTAAAGGGTAAGCCCAGAGAGCAGGACTTCTGGAGTACAGCAGACTGGGCAGAGGCTTTGCCATTTCTTATCTGATTGGCCTGAGCCCATCATGGAAATTCTCTGAACCTGGGTTTCCTGTCCTTTGGAATGGAATAAATAAAACCTCCTTCCTAGGATTGTCCTCAGAATTATGTGAGATCACATAATTATTATGAATACCTGGGGTATGTCAACTACCCCATAATTGATACCTTGATTTCTCTCCTGTGCCCAGCTTGGATTCTCTGATACAAAGATCCCTGGATTCCTGGAATAAAATGAACATGGCCTATCTTCCTAGAAAATTACCTTACTCTACGGTAATAAATTTACTATTATCATTGCAAACAGATCTATTAGAATAGAATGTGAAACATGAATGCACTTTTCAGATCAAATGCAAGATTTCTAACTGTGTTTCCTGGTTTTCTTGGGTACAGATGAACTCTACTTTGAAGTAAGAAGTTCCTAATCACAAATTCAGAGGAAGCATGAGAACAAGGTATTCCAGGCTGGGCACAGTGGCTCATACCTGTAATCCCAGCACTTTAGGAGGCCAAGGCGGGCAGAGCACTTGAGGTGAGGAGTTCGAGATCAGCCTGGCCAACATGACAAAACCCCATCTCTACTAAAAATACAAAAATTAGCTGGGTATGGTGGTGCTTGCCTGCAATCCCAGCTACTCGGGAGACTGAGATTGAGGAATTGCTTGAACCTGGGAGGCAGAGGTTGCAGTGAGCTGAGATCGTGCCACCATATTCCAGCCTAGGTGACAGAATGAGACTCTGTCTCAAAAAAAAGAAAAAAGGAAAAGAAGAAGGTACGCCAAAGTTTCTACGGGGATAAGACTTCGAGGAAACCTCCATTTCAAAAGATTAAAATGTGTATTTCCCATAAAGACTAGGTATCTTGTGTAATGTAATACTCGAATTCCTGTCTCAGACCTAAAGGTGATAAGGCATGGGTGAGTTTACATAACACCTGAGTAGGAGCAAATAAAACTCTTAAAAGCTTCTCAAAGAAAGTTACAGATTGGAGGTACTTTCATCTCTAAGTCACATGAATTAGGATTGGCTGGGTCTTTCCACTTAAAACTTGGAGACATCATAAAAAGAAATCTTGTAAAGAACTCCATGTCACTGTTAGCAAAAAAAAAATGCAATTTATAAAATGATATCTTCACCTTTTGGTTTTTAAATCACAATTTCCATGTCCTGAGAATTCCCCAGTCCTGGGCAAATTGGGCTGCCTGGTCACCCAACGTATATGGAGGCCCACTGAGGTTAAAAAATAAAAGTAATCACAATGGACATGAGGGAGATAGTTGTGTACAGTGTGAGTGCACAGAATAAACGGTCTAGGGGGTTTTACACCAAACTGTGCACCGTGGCTCCCTGGAGGAGGAGGGTCAGACAGGAACAGAGCAAGGAGACTTTCGCTCAGTGCTGCGTGACTTTCTAACTTGCATATTATCTTGCAATGCATTTTTTAAACACTTAAAGAAAGTCATGCCTTCCTAGGAATATAGGACCACTACAAACACTTTACTCTTAGTCTGCTTTTTTTTTTTTTTTTTGAGATGGAGTCTCGCTCCGTCACCCAGGCTGGAGTGCAGTGGCACGATCTCGGCTCGCTGCAACCCCTGACTCCTGGGTTCAAGCGATTGTCCTGCCTCAGCCCCCCAAGTATCTGGAATTACAGGCACCCACCACCATGCCCGGCTAATTTTTGTATTCTTAGTAGAGATGGGGTTTCACCATGTTGGCCAGGCTGGTCTCAAACTCCTGACCTCAAGTGATCTATCCACCTCAGCCTCTGGAAGTGCTGGGTGGCGTAAGCCATCACACCCGGCTTTAGTCTGCTTAAAAAAAAAAAGAAAGAAAGAAAAAAAAAAGAACGATTTGAGGAAACAGAATACTGTTCCTTAAGACAGAAGGTTTGGAGGCAAAAACACAGAAATGTTTATAAAAGATTATGGAACTGATATGGGAGAACGTCCAGGGACTCACGCCATTTATAGAAGCAAAGAAAAGCCCTTCTTTTTGATCTGCATTACATTTTGAGGTCTTCTGATTAGCTTCCTTCAAAGATGACAGGAGTTGTTTTTCCCCTGGGGACCCCAAGTGCAGGCCTTTGTACAGGGTCTGCTCTCAGTATACGTTGGGTTCGAATTCACCTGGATGCTGGCTGAATGGGCTGGGCCCTGGGGAGGGGGAGCTGACTTACCACTTTATTCCTGCAGCTTTTCTCTTGCCATGTCCTCCCAACTGTGTATTCAGAGTTACATTTTCCAGGTTCCTTGTTTGCCGAGGGCCTGAATCTAAGCCTGCTAGCTGCTTACTGTGGGGACTGCAAATGTCACTTTTAGATTAACCGGCCCCTGCTGTTTAAAAATATCCTGGAGCACTTAACCTTCAGAGCCCTGAATAGCAGCAACAATCCAGGGCAAAGAAGAGAAAGATCCCAAAGATCCCATGCCAAACGACCTGCACGGCGGCACTGGCTCCTCCCGGTAGAGTTCTGCTGTCTGCCTGTCCATCCCATAACTCGCTTTATTTCTAAATTCTTAGACATTGAAGCCATGAGGCATCTAAAGTCCACGTTGTCGTCAGCAGTAGTCATTCGGGCCCTCCTGTGACATGCTGAAAATTAACTGCCTACAGGTGTTGGTCATTTGAGAAACCCACAGTGAACACCGTGAATGGGAAGGTGACTGCTATCAGGTCACCTGGCTTCTCTCCCCTGAAAAGATTTGGCGAAACCCTCTCGAATCACGCCACTGAATGGAATGTTTTCAACTTCTTGTGACTTGGGGATCAAAGGAAAAAACAGGGCTCTGTTCCCACGTTCTCATTCAGGGTCAGCTGGCTTGTTCGGGTTGGGCAAAGAAGAGGAAATTCAGCACACACTGCAGTTACACAGTGTTCTGCAACGTGGGGAGGGCTGGCATGTGGGACAAAGGTCGCCTCCAAGTCCCAGCTGGAGCAGCCCAGCTGCCTAGGCAGGAAAGCGGAGCCCACACAGGAGCACACTGCTCAGGCAAAAGGGAAGGGCAACAACAGTCTAGTGGCCCCACTTCCTGCCAATAAGGATGGCCTTACTTTTTTTTTTTTCTTTCTTTTTTTGAGATGGAGTCTTGCTCTGTTACCAGGCTGGAGCGCAGTGGCATAATCTTGGCTCACTGCAACCTCTGCCTCCCGGGTTCAAGTAGATTCTCTTGCCTCAGCCTCCCAAGTAGCTGGAATTACAAGCCCAGCTAATTTTTGCATTTTTAGTAGAGATGGGTTTCACAATGTTGGCCAGGCTGGTCTCGAACTCCTGACCTTGTGATCCGCCCCCCTCGGCCTCCCAAAATGCTGGGATTACAGGCCTGAGCCATTGTGCCCAGCTAAGGATGGCCTTACTAAACAGCTAGTGGAGAAAGCGGTGAGAGCGCTGAGCATGGGATCTGTGCAGTACAGTTTAAATTGAAATTGTGGCTGGGGATGGGCAGCCTGTTCGCAGCTACTTCCTTTCTGGGCTTATTTTCCAATAAGGAACAGTCATTGAAAATCGGACATTGTGGGATTTTCTCCACTGGACTTGGAAGCATGTGCTCTGGAAGCCTCAGTGTCATCAGCTGTACCCCACAGCACCAGGTACATGTTACAGGAACCGGGGGTGAAGGCATGCAGGCCAAACACCTGCACAAAGCCCAGCCCGTGTCATTATGTTCTCCATCCACAGTAGCCCTTGTGATGGTTCTTAGACTATTTACTAAGACAACAACAGTAGCTCATGCCTGTAATCCCAGCACTTTGGGAGGCCGAGGCCAGGCAGATCACCTGAGGTCAGGAGTTCAAGACCACCCTGACCAACAAGGAGAAACCATGTCTCTACTAAAAATACAAAATAAGCCGGATGTGGTGGCACATGCCTGTAATCCCAGCTACTTGGGAGGCTGAGGCAGGAGAATTGCTGGAACCCAGGAGGTGGAGGCTACACTGAGCTGAGACCCCGCCATTGCACTCCAGTCTGGGCAGCAGAGTGAAACTCTATCTCCAGGGGAAAAAAAAAAAAAAAAGGCAACGAAAGAAGTGACTCTCAAACAAATCTGTGTTCCCAAGGAGAGCCATCTGTGATTCAAGGACATTTTTTTTAAATTCCATTGAAAAAAATTCTTAGGCTTTCATGACGTGAAAAAAAAATTCCCAATGATTCCAAATAATTGTGATCTAGGCAGGGTGTTGACGGTGGCAAGACTATTAGGCTTTGAAATCAGGCTGATGTGGGTTCAAATCCTCCCTCCATGAGCCGTGATTTTGAGCAAATGGCTGAGCTTCAGTGTCCTGATCAACTACTTCACCATATGGTTGAGAAAATGAAATGATTGGTATTGAGCTTCTGGCACAGGGGCTTGCTCATGACAAGCACTTAATATCTTTCTAATGAAATTAATTACTTTCAAAAAGCCGAGACATACTCACACATACAGAGGAAGAACTCTGCAGTAATTCAGTTCTCCTAGACTCTATCTCTTTAAGACACAGGTATTTTCTAGAATATAATTGGAAGGCTTGAAACCAATGTTATTCATAAACTCTTTCCATCAAACACAGGAACAGTAATAGAAATGTATTTCTTCAAACAGCTCTTAGTTTCAGAAAGTCACAGGCATCAAGTTACATTTTTTGTTTTGTTTTGTTTTGTTTTAGAGATAGGATCTTGCTCTGTTGCCCAGGCTGGATGGAGTGCAGTGACATGATCATAGCTCAGCTTGAGTCAGCACAAGTCAACATGTGAGGTCCCTTCAAAGTAATCCAGAGCACCTCCCCATAACCTGTTTTTCCTTGTATATCTTGAAGGTTTGGCAAGGTTGAAAAGCCAACACCACATGCATACAACCAAAAGTTTGCTTCTCCATCAAACCTTTGCTAAGACTTACATGAAGAGCAAACTGAAGCAGAAAGTGCATTTTAACAGAGAGATGTATTATCTAATAATGCAAGCGTACTAGCAACATGCTAAAGTCTGTTTTTTTAAAATGCAAACCATTTACAGTCCCTGACCTTGCCCTGCTTGGATGCAAATCAAAAGCAGTCAGTGACTTTCACACAATTAATTATTGTCTTAAACCAGAGGTTTCCAGTTCAACATTAATAACTGACTTCCTTGTGTTACCAATTCCAAAAGCTTTCAGAGCTCTCTCTAACTCACCTGGGAAGGGAGGAAACAAGAATCATTCGGCCAGGTTCTCAGAAGCCTCCCAAACTCTGCCATGCGGAACCTTCCAGCTCCACACCCAGCACATGGGTCCTGACTTTGCAGAGGCCAGCTCCTCAGTGTTGAATGCACATGTTCCTCTTCGTGGCTGGGAACTTCAATATCCACTCAGACATTCCCTCCACTGGGAAATTTCTTTATTCCTGGGCTGACCTAGCTGTTGCTGCCTTTTTGTTCCCACCACACGGACGGTGGGTGCACACAGGGGTCTGCAGACCATGGCTGGAGATGCCTGTTTTCCTATAGCTCCCAAGCTAGGAGTGGTTTTTACATTTGTTAAATGCTTAGGAGAAAAAAAAATCATGACACATGAAAATTATATTAAATGCAAATTTCAGTGTCCACAAATTAACAAAGTCTTATTAGAACATAACCTCACCTGTTCCTGTACATTTTGCCCATGGCTGCTTTCTGTGCAATGAGTTGTTGAGCAGTTCCCACAGAGAACGAGTGACTGCAAACCCTCATATATTTATCACCTGATCCTTCACAGAAAGTTTGCCAACCTCTGACCTAAAAGGCTAAAACGGCCTTTTTTGCATCTGCGCATACTGGGTACAGGAATATAGGAGACTTGACACGAGAAAAAAGCAACTACCACATAGCTAAAAGTTCATCAAAACGAATTGCTTGGTTTCTAAAGACTCAGTGATTACATTTTCCGAGGGTTATAGACCACTTAAGAAGCTGCTCTGTGTTTTAAGTGTTACCACATGACTAAAGTTCAATATGTATACATATACATATTGAATATATATAGATATACATATTGAATATATATATACATATACATATTGGATATATGTACATATTATATATACATATACATATTGAATATATATACATATATAGTATATATATTGAACTTTAGTCATGTGGTGACACTATATACAATATATGTATATATACATATATTCATATATTGAATTTTATATATACACATTTAAAACCCAAATAATTGTGTTTTGAATTATTCCTGGAAACTTGGAGCTGACTGCTCCCAATGCTGCACAGGGAGAGAGGTATGAAAAGCTAACTGGTGTAGAACAATTATCCCTTCACTTCTCCCTTGGCTAAAGGGAGCCACTGTTTAGAGGAAGATCCCAAAGTTACCAGAGGGCAATTCGACCATACATCCTCCTCCTGAAAGCCTGTCTGCTGACCACAAAATGCAGAATGATAAACCCTTCCCTACATAGATAAGGAAAGCAAACCTCGGTCTCCTCTCCCTGACCTTTTTGCTAGTCTTCAGATTCTGGCTGGATGCGTTCTTTCTTGCCCATTTAGTTAAAAGCGTCTCTACTAAAAATACAAAAACTAGCAGGGTGTGGTGGTGCGTGCACCTTGTAGGCACAGCTACTTGGCTGAGGTGAGAGGATCACTTGAACCCTGCAGGCAGAGATTGCACCACTGCACTCCAGCCTGGGCGACAGAGCCAGACTCCCTCTCAAAAAAAAAGCACACTTGTGGCTTCCTTCTTCGGACTCTGGGGGATTCCAGAGCATCCTAACGGTCCCCAACTACCTGAGCCTGGGGCTGGGGGCCAGTGCGCCATTAGGGAGTCTTCCCGAAGCCCTGGCCTCACCCCCAAGTTCCAGATGTCTCAGAGTCTAGAAATACGGGCTGAGGGGGGATGCAGGAGGCTTCCCTCGACGGTCACAGGGCATGGCAGAACACAGCCATGACCCGCACACCGTGTTCTCCTAAGAAATACTCTGCTCAGACCCCTTTGGGGTCTGGGCTGACTGACCGCAGCCAGTCTAGCAGCCCTCCACGGTGCTTGGATTTGCGGCACTGCTGCAGGCTGGGGGTGGGGCCCAGCGCGCTCACCCAGCCAGCGGAGGGATGGGCGGCTCCACCGAGCAGGGGTCGGGTAGGAGCAAGGGCGGCTTCTCCTGCAGACAATGGTTGCTATGGGGTCCCCGGCCTGCGCCAAGGGCAAGGGCAACCCAAGGACTTCCACGGATCCTGCCGCACGGACACAAAGGACACTTGCAGAAAAATTTTAACAATCTTTTATTACCAAACCCCGCGTAGGGCCAACTCTAACCCGACTAACAGCAAAAAGAGCATCACTAACAAGATCAAGGATGGAGGTGTAGATCCAATAAAGACTGTCTCTTAAAAAAAGGATTGGGAAAAAATATATATAAATATATCTGCATGAGTACTTCTTAAAAAACTAAAACAGTCCAGTGTTGCAGAAAAAAATATGCCAAAGTGATTTCAGTCGGTAAAAAAACAGCACTTGACAGTCCGTGGTGCCCTAAAAACCCCAACTGGAGATAACCCTAGGAGAAAATCATCCTGACCCCATAAAGACAAAATTCCCTCTCCTCCTCTTC
>CAUYQU010074427.1:0-21527 GCA_963574635.1 Cheracebus regulus
GGGGCTCCTCCGCTGGGAATGTCCTGGTCCGTGGGCAGCGAAAATTTATTGGTAAGTGTGGCGTCCACTGGCTCTCTGCGCTTTTACTGGGAGCTGCAATCCTGAGCTGCTAGTGATCGGCCATCTTGGATCTCTCTCCCCTAATATATTATTATACATCACATGTTATCTTTTATTGAATATGATATATTTAATTTATAGATTTTATATGTATATATATATCCAAATGTTTTGTTTCATTTCTAATCCGTCATTTTTTTTTCAGAACTATCCTCAAATTTCATAGATATAATATCTCTATATTTTAATTTTGTTGGGCTCATTATCTTTTACATATATAGATACATTTACAATCTTGTTAACTTTTTCTGTAATAGGAAAATTTAAGCTCTACAAAAAAACAGGCATTTCCTTCTATGAGTGGGTGAATAGAGAAAAACATATGTCTTTTAAAGCATAAATTTTCTGATCTACAACTTCAAAGATTTTTTTTACTGACTGCTGTGTGTCACAAAATGGATTTTAAAAGATTTGGGATGACACAGATAAATACCTCCCCAAGAAGTCCATTTGTTTCAGAAAGAAATATGACTGTTTCTGTAAAATTATTTTCTATACTTACTCAAATTTTAGGAAGGAGGAACCTTTTTGCTTCTGAATTTTTTGTTGTTTGCTGAGCAGCATAATTTTTTGAGACATAAAATTGAAAAATCTAAAGAACAGGGATTAAAATATTCAAAATAATATATGCATAGAGAAATGGGTGAAGAAAAATAAAATATCCAGAAAGTAAAATGATGAAGTGAGGATCACCAAAGGCAGAATAATCTCATGAAAGCAACTAGATAAGAGAGTCTTGAGAGAAGAGAAAGAGATCAAAGTAGCCATAGTTAAGTAATGATTTAGAACAAAGTGGTGAAGAAAAGGTTTTAGGGAGTTTGTGTGATTAGGCTAGTTTTCTTCTTTGTATCTTCAAGAGTCCATCAAAAATGATGCACATTGTTCTGAATGGATTTTTAGACTCTAATTGGAGTTTTATTTCCATGTGTCACCAAACTGAAACATGCTTTAAATTGAGAATGAGAATGCCCAGTTTTATCTGGGTTATGCCTATGGCCCTTGGCTATGGTTATTGATTTTTTTTTCAACTTCCTGCTAAGAGTTGTTTCTATCATTTGGAACTTCAATTGACATTAAAGGATTAAAAACATCTAATGGAAGATGTGACTCTGTTAGATTTGTCAGTTGTTTACTGTTCCAGTAAAATATTCAACGTTCAAATATATCAACATTGTTGAGTGGTTAATGGAGTCCTTTATTAGAGTCTTTTTTAGGTCTGATTATTAGATGTAACTATGAGTTAGAGTTTATGAAACATTTTTACATAAGTTATCTAATTTTCTCTAAACAAACATTCTGTGGGATAAGAAAAACAGAACTTCATGTGTATGTGTTTCCTTGCGTTTAATCATTTTATTAATAAAGAAACTGCAGGTAAGATAAATTTAATGGCTTGACTCTAGAATCACCCACTTGTGTGTATGAAGGTGTGTGCGTGTTTGTATGAGAGAGAGAAATAGACACTTGTTATGTACACTTTATAATTTTTCTCTACCAATTCAGTTAATTACTGGGTTAACACCTATAAATTATCTGGTATAATAAACATTTTACTTTTATGCAGTATGCAATCATAAAATTGATTTCTATACACTGATGTAATCAGTAATAACATTAGATCATTTTCCTGACAAATTCTGACACCTGTGTGTTTTACAAAGCTCCAAGCAATATGCTTTTACTATTATATTTGTTATTCTAGCAATAGTAATTTTTGCAATTTAGATTGCATAGCAAGATTAGTTTACTAATTTTAAATAGTAAATTGCTACAGTAATAAAAATGAATCATCACACTGCTTATTGAGTCTAACTTATCAAATGGTAGGTCATAAAACCATTGCAAAACCAAATTTATAATTAAGTGAAAACTATCATTGAGTGTACAAAATTCAATACACTTTGGAATGGCACCATCACCTATATATGTGCAACGTCAGGTATGCACCTTTATCTTATATAGTGTGTCTTAAATTGAGCCCATTTCTGTATGGATTCAAGTTTTCATTTTTGTACAATCTTTCCTAATGGTATTTTATAGCACCTAATACTTTAAATAGGAGAATAACTTGCTTTTGAGACTTATACAAAATAGTACAGTTAAAATTTGACATAGTCTTTTGAATTTAGATAGAATATTTTAACTGTTAAATGAGAGTATACTGAATGTTGAAACTTTCATTATGATTCAGATAGATGAAATGTTTGGTCATAGGATGTTCTACTGAAAAAGGCAGGATTTAATAGGTATTTGTTATCTTCTATCTGCTTATTTATCTCTGTCTGCAGTGTACCTCTCACATTTCTTCACACCAAGATACTTACTTCAATTTTATTTTCTAGGAAATCTTACCTAACTGTCCTGACCAACAGTAGACTTTCTTTTCATGCTCAAACTATTGTTTTGTCTACCTGTCTTCTGGTATGTGTTATTGAATTTTTAAATTTTTAAATATTATATATACATAGTAGGTGTATATATTAATGAGTTTCATGAGCTATTTTGATACAGAAATGTAATATGTAAAAATCATATCAGGATTAATACATTAATATGATATATGTAACCTCAAGAATATGTTCTTTGTGTTTTGAACAATCAAATTATACTCATTACTATTTTAAAATGTACAATTAAGTTATTTTTACTGTAGTCACTGAGTTCTACCAAATATTAGGTCTTAGTCATACTTTCTAAGTACTTTTTTTAACTTCTTAATAATTCCTACTCCTCTTCACACATCCATTTCTGTTCTACTCTCTATCTCTATGAGTTCAATTGTTTTAATTTTTAGACCCCATAAATAACTGAAACTATGCAATGTTTATCTTTCTGTGCCTGGTTTATTTCACTTGATATAATGACCTCCAATTCCTTCCATGTTTTTGCAAATGAAAAGATCTCATTCTTTGTAAGGCTGAATAGTACTCCATTGTGTAACGTACTACATTTTCCTTATCCATTCTGCTGTCGATGCATACTTAGGTTGCCGTCAAATCTTGGCTGTTGTGAACAGTGCTGCAATTAACATGCGAGTGCAGATACGTCTTCAATATACTGGTTTCCTTTTCCTGCAGTAAGATTGCTGGATTGTATCATAGCTCTATTTTTGGTTTTTGGAGGAACCCCTATCTGTTTTCCATAGTGGTTGTACTACGATACATTCCACCGGCAGTGTAAGAGGGTTCCCTTTTCTCCACGTTTTCACCAGCATTTGTTATTGCCTGTCTTTTGAATAAAAGTAGTTTTAGCAGGGGTGAGATGATGTCTCTTTGTAGCTTTGTTTGCATTATTCTCATGAACAATGATATTCAGCACAATTTCATATAACTGACATTTGTATGTCTTCTTTTGAGAAATATCTATTCAGCTTTATTACCCAGTTTTAATAAGATTATTAAAATTTTTCTAAAAAGTTGAGTGACTTGTATATTGTTTATTAATCCCTTGTCAGATAAATAGTTGACATTTACTCTTATTTTGTGGGTTGTCTCTTAAATTTGTTGGTTGTTACCTTTGCTGTGTGGAAGCTTTTTAACTTGATGTGATCATATTTGTTCATTTTTACTTTGCTTGCCTGTGCCTGTGGGCTCAAGAAGTCTTTGCCCACTCCAATGTCTTGTAGAGTTTCCCCAAGGTTTTCTTTCAGTCATTTTTTACTTTGAGGTCCTAGAGTTTAGTATTTAATCTATTTTGATTGTTTTTTGTATAGTAAGAGGTATGGGTATGAGTTTACTCTTTTGCATGTGAATATACAGGTTTCCTAGAATCATTTATTTGAGAGACTGTTCTTTCCCCGAAGAATGTTCTTGAAACCTTTGTAGAAAATGAGTTCACTGTAGATGTTTGGATTTGGTTCTGGGTTCTCTATTTTGTTTCTATGGTTTATGTATCCATTTTTATGCCAATTACCATAATACCGCTTTGGTTACTATATCTCTGTAATATAATAGGAAATCAGGTAATGTTAATCCTCCAGTTTTGTTATTTTTGCCTAAGAGAGCTTTGACTATTTTGAGTCTTGTGTGTTTCCACATAAATTTTAGCATGGTTTTTTTTCCCCCCATTTCTGTTAAGAATGCCATGGTATTTTGATAGGGATTGCATTGAATCTGTTTATTGCTTCGAATTGTATGGACATTTTAACAATAATGATACTTCCAGTACATGAACATGGAATATCTTTTGATTTTTTTTGTGTCTTTTTCAATTTCTTTCATCATCGTTTTATAGTTATCATTGGAAAGATTTTTCCAGTTATTTTATTACATTAATTCCTAGTTATTTTATTCTATTTGCAGTTGTAGTGAGTGAGATTATTTTCTTGATTTCATTTTCATATTGTTTACCATTGACATAAACAAGTACTACTGATTTTTGTATGTTGATTTTATATCCTACAACTTTACTAAATTTATTAGTTCTAATACATTTTGATGAAGTCTAGGTTTTTTTCGAATATAAGATTATATTATCTGTAAGCAAGGCTAATTTGACTTATTTCATTTTGATTTTGATGCCCTGCATTTCTACCTTTTGTCTGACTGCTTTAACTAGGACCTTTAGTACTGTGTTAAATAATACTGGTGACAGTGGGTACTCTTGTCATGTTTCAGACTTTAGAGAAAAGGCTTTCAGTGTTTCCCCAATCAGTATGATACTTCCTGTGGTTCTGTCATATGTGGCTTTTATGACATTGAGTTATGCTTATTCTATACCTAGTTACTTGAGGTTATTTTAATCATGAAAAATATTGAATTTTATCAAATGCATTATACAGAATTAATTGAAATGATAATATGAATTTTGTCCTTTATTCTCTTGATATTATGTATAATTTTGATTGGTTTGCATATCTTCAATTGTTCTTGCATCCTTGGAATGACCCCCACTTGGTCATAATAAATAATATTTTTAATATGTTGTTGAATTTAGTTTGCTAGTATTTTGTTGAATATTATTACAACAATATTCATTTGAAATATTGGTCTGTAGTGTTTTTTATTTCATGTGTCTTTGTCTGACTTTGGTATCAGGATAATGCTGTCTTTATAGAATGAGTTTACATGTATTCTTTCCTCCTGAATTTTTCCAAATAATTTGAATAGAATTTGAATTAATTCTTTTTTAAATGTTTAGTAGAATCCAACAATGACATCATTGGTTTCTGGGCTTTTCTATACTAGTAGATTTTTATTACAACTTTCATCTTGTTACTTGTTATTGGTCTGTTCAAGTTTTGGATTTCTTCTTGGCTCAAACTTGGTCAGTTGTATTTGCCTAAGAATTCATCAGTTTCCTCTAGATTATCCAATTTACCGGCATACAGTTGCTCATATTAGCCATTAATTATCCTTTTTTATTTATATAGTATCAGTTTTCATGTTTCATTTTTCATCTCCAATTTATTAGGATCTTCTCTACTTTTAGTTACTCTGGCTAAAGATTTGTCTGTTTTGTTTAACTTTTCAAAAAAAAAAGAAAAACACCAAATTTTAGTTTCCTTACATCATTAGGATATTTATTTAAAGATATTTTTTGGTGTAGGCACTTATACATTTTTTTTAGTACTGGTTTTGCTGTATTCTGTATGTACTCATATGTTGTGTTTTCATTATTGTTTCTTTGAAGATATTTTTAAATTTCTTAATTTCTTCATTGACCCACTTGTCATTCTGGAGCATAGTTTTTAATTCTCATGTAATTGTATAGTTTCCAAAATTCCTTGTTATTTATTTTTAGTTTTATTCTACTGTGTTCAAAGTAGATACTTGATATTATTTCAATTTTTCTGAATGTTTTAAGTCTTGTTTTGTGACCTAAGAGGCTAGCCTTGAAAATGATCATGCACTGCAAGAAAAGAATGTGTATTCTGCAACTGCTGAATGAAATGTTCTGTTTGTACCTATTACATCCATTTGGAATAGTGAAAATTAAGTCTAATGTTTCCTTGTTTATTTTCTGTCTGAAAGATCTGTCTAATATTAAAACTGGGGTGTTGAAGAATCCAGTTATTGTGTTGGAGTCAAAGCTCTCTTTAGCTCTAATAATATTTGCTTTATATATCTGGGTGTTCAATTGTTGGGTGTGCATATATTTACAATCATTATATTATTTTGTTGAATTTACACTTCCGTCATTATATAATAACATTTTTGTCTCTTTTTACAATTTTTGTCTTAAAATCAATTTTGTCTGATGTAAGTACAGCTACTCCTGCTTTATTTTAGTTTCCTTTGGCATAGAATATTCTTTGTCCTCCCTTTACTTTGAGTTTATAGGTATCTATAAAGGTGAAGTATGTTTCTTGTAGGCAAACTATCACTGGGTCTTAAGTTTTACTCCATTCAGCCATTCTTAGTCTTCTGAATGGGAATTATAGTCCATTTACATTCAATGATTTTACTGAAAAGTGAGGACTTACTCCTATCATTTTGTTGTTTGTGGTCTTGTCTTACTTTCTTTTCCTTACTGTCTTTCTTTTAGTGAAGACAATTTTCTTTTGTAATGTGATTTAATTTTTGCTCTTTTTTAATTATATTTTGTTATTTTTTATTTGAGGTTACCACAAGACTGGCAAATATTATCTTATAACTCATTATTTTACGCTTATAACAAAATAACACTGTTTGCATAAAACAATCAAACCAGTAAAAAGAGAGCTAATAAGAATGCTACAACTTGAGTGCATTCCATTATTTAATATTCTGTTGTTTCTGTTTATGTCTTATTGAATTGACTATGTCTTGAAAATTTGTCATATTTATTATATTTGACTTTTTAAATTCTTTCTACTTTAGTTGTTTAAAAATATCAGTTACAGTGTTATAATCTGTGGTTTTCTATGTACTATTACCAATGAGTTTTGTACCTCCATGTGATTTATTATTACTCCATGTGATTTGTTACTGATGTCATTTCTTTTAGGATCAAAATACTCTCTTTAGCATTTTTTGTAGGCTAGGTCTAGTATTGATGAAATGTCTCAGCTTTTATTGGTCTGGGAAAGTGTCTAGTTCTCTTTTACGTTTGAAGGATATTTTCACCAGATATTCTGTTTTAGAGTAAAAGTTTTCTTCCTTTATCATTTTAAATATGTCATACCATGCTCTCATTACCTGTAAGATTTTCACTGAAAAGTCTGCTGCCAGATTTATTTGAGCTCCATTGTATGTTATTTGCTTGTTTCTCTTGCTGCTTTTAGAATCCTTTATTTATCTTTGACTTTGAAATGTTTGATTATAAAATGTCTTGAGGTAGTCTTCTTTGGGTTAAATTGGCTTGGTGTTCTATAACTTTCTTGTACTTGCATTTTGATATTGTTCTCCAGTGTTGGAAAGTTCTCTGTTATTTTCCCTTTGAATAAGCTTTCTACTCCTATTTCATTATCTACCTTCTCTTAAGGCCAATAGCTCTTATGTTTGCCCTTCCAAAGCTGTTTTCTAGATCCTGTAAGTATGTTTAGTTGTTTTATTATTCTTTTGTTGTCTTCTCTGACTGTGTATTTTTAAATAGCCTAACTTCAACCTCACTAATTGTAACTTTTCCTTGATCAGTTATTTTACTAAGAGACTGAGGCATTCTTCATCATGTCAGTTGCATTTTTCAGCTCTAGTATTTCTGATTGATTCTTTTTAGTTATTTCAATCTCTTTTAAAAATTCTTCTGATAGAATCCTGATTTATCATATTGTGTTGAATTTCTTTGTGTTTCTTTGGGACAGTTATTTTGAGTTCTGTTTCTGAATGATCACATATCCCTCTCCAGAACTGATCTCCTGCCTTATTTAGTTTATTTGGTGAGGTCACATTCTGGATGGCTTGTAGATGTTTTTCAGTGTCTGGGCATTGAAGAATTAGGCATTTATTGTAGTCTTCACTCTCTGGGCTTGTTTGCACCCATTTTTTTTCTTTTGAGAACTTTCCAGATATTTAAAATGTATTGGTTGCTGTTTCCTAAGCTGTATCTACTTTAGGGGGCACCTCAAACTCAGTAACACTGTGGTTTCTGCAGACTTGTAGAGGTATCACCTTGATGTTCTTGGACAAGATGTAAAAGACTTCTCTGGATTAAAAGGAAGAGACTCTTGTGTTTGTTGTTTTTTTCTTACTTTCTTCCAATGAATGAAGTTGCTCCCTCTGTTCTGAGCCACCTGGATATGGGCATGGAGTGGCATAAGCACTCCTGTGGCAACAATCATTATAAATGTGCTGGACAGACCTGAAGCCAGCATAGCACTGAGTCTCATCCAAGGCCTGATGTAACTACTTCATATTTATGGCCTGTGTTATCTCAAGGCCCTGGGCCTCTACAATAAGCATGTGGCAATGACAGCCAATTCTGTGCCCTTCCCTTTAGGGTCATGTGTTTTCTGAGGTTCTGGATGTATTCAGAGCTGCCATCTCAGAGACAGGGAATAGAGTCATAATCCTTTGAAGTCTACCTGATACTCTTGTACTGCGGCTATGCTGGCACTCAATCCACAAGAAACAATTCTTCCCACTATTCCTCCTCCTTTCTAAAGGCAGAGAAACCTCATCCTAAAATATTACTTGATTTTAAAGTCTCACTTGATTTTCGCTGTTGTCAGAGTGTCACCCAAGGTGCATGATATACAACCTGCATATTGCTGCTGGTTATTTAGAAGTTAAGGGGTCTTTGTCAGACAGTGATAAATCCTCCCTGGACTGGGTTCTTTTCTTAAGGGCAGTGGGTTCTCTTCTGGTTCAGAATGTGTATAGAATTGTTATCCAGGAGCTAGGGCCTGGAATTGAGGCCTCACAACTCTGATGTCCTATCCTATATTGGCTGAACAGGTATCTGAGATGTGAGACAAAATTCTCCCGACTCCCCTCTCCCATCTCCTCAAGCAGAGGGAAGAGATCTCTTTTAGAGCTATAAGATGTGCAAGAATTCCTCTACCTTTTCTCTCAGTAAGTTTCCTGCTCCCAAGTTCCCTGCCTCTGGGCCCAATTTACCACTAAGACCTATCAAGGAGTTGTAGTCCTTGTGCCCTAGACCACCTTTAAAGTTCATTTAGGGCCCAAGCACATTTAGTGCACAGCGGCAAGGGTTTTCTGCTACTGGATTGGCAATTCCCCTCTTGCTAGGGTTGGTTAAAATTCACCCACCATGGACAGGCATCATCTGAGTTTGTTTCATTTTTGCTTTTTCCTGTAACAATTTAGCATTCAGTTTAATGCAGTGTCTCACAATTGCTGCACTCTTTCACTCCTAAGCCCCATATTCTTTCTCTGAAGGACACTGCTGCAACTGAGCTTATAGAGAGGGAGAGGTGGCATAGTGATTCAAGACTGCTTTTACTACATTTTCAGTACCTCCTTCGGTAATATGAAAGGAAAACCAGATCTGTGAGTGCTGACCTTGTCCTTACATGGGGGACGATTGGTGGAGTCTTCCATTCTGCCATTTTGTTCTACCTTCTCTCCTCATAGGCCATTTTATGTCCTACTTTATTTAAATGCCTATCACAGATTTTGTGCTAGATTGTAAATTCCTGCAGTATTGAGTGTATATAATATTTATCTTACTACCATCCATGATTGCACTAGGTGTATTAGTTTTCTAGGACTGCCTTTAGGAATCACCAAGATTTAATGGCTTAATACCAAAGGAATGTATTCTTTCACAGTACTGAGGCCAAAAATTTTAAGTTAATGTGTTAGAAATGCTACATTTCCTCTGGAGGCACTAGGGTAGAATTCTTCCCCATCTCTTCCAGCTTCTGGTAGCTCAAGTGTTCCTTGACTTGTGGCCACATCACTACAAACTCTGTCTCTGTGAAGGACTTCTTCACAAGAACTACAGATCACTGCTCAAAGAAATCAGAGAGCACACAAACAAATGGAAAAAGATTCCATGCTTATGGATAGAATCAGTATTGCAAAAATGGCCATACTTCCCAAAGTAATTTATACATTTAATACTATTCCCATTAAACTACCATTGACGTTCTTACAGAATTAAAAAATATAGATTGTAAAATTCATATGGAACCCAAAAGAACCTGAATAGCCAAGACAATTCTAAGCAAAAAGAACAAAGCTGGAGGCATCATATTACCTGACATCAAACTATACTACAAGACAAAAATTACCAAAACAACATGATACTGGTAGAAGAACAGCTACATAGACCAATGCAACAGAATAGAGAGCTCAGAAATAAGAGCACACACCTACAACCACCTGATTTTCAACAAACCTCACAAAAACAAGCAATGGGAAAAGGATTTCCTATTTAATAAATGACCCTGGACATATGCAGAAAATTTACACTAAACCATTTGCTTTCACCATATAAAAAATTGACTCAAGATGGATTAAAGACTTAAATGTAAATCCCAAAACTGTAAGAATCCTAGAAGAAAATAGGGGCAATATCATTTAAGAAATAAGGCCAAAGTGCAAAGATTTCATGATGAAAATGCCAAAAGCAATTGCAACAAAAGCAAAAATAGACAAATGGGATCTCATTAAACTAAAGAGCTTCTGTACATTAAAAGAAATTATCATCACAGTGGACAGACGGCCTACAGAATGTGACAACATTTTTGCGATCTTTACATCTGACAAAGCTTTAGTATCTAGAACCTATAAGAAACTTTAAATTCACAAGAACCAAACCAACAATGTCATTAAAATGTGGGCAAAGGACATGAATAGACACGTCTGAAAAGAAGACATACATGCAGCCAAAAATCCTATAAAAAGAGGCTCAAAAATCACTGATCATTAGGGAAATGCAAATCAAAACTGCAATGAGACTTCATCTCATGCAAGTCGGAATGGCTATTAGTGAAGCTGCTCTGCTTTCTGGGGTATATACCCTGGGGTTCGTTGTTGTACACCGAGAAATAATTCAGAACATAGACACATGTGGGTGGGTTAAATAAGCAGTGGAAAGTTTAATAGACAAAAGAAAGAAAAAGGGAGAGTAGCTTTTTGTGTGTGTGAAAGAGAGATGTCTGAAAAAATTGGGGAGGTGGAAGACTGCAGCAGATGTTATAGGCAGGCTGGTTGGGTTTGATCAGGTATGACATCTACACAGTGTGTAGGGGGAAGACTGGTTGCCCCACCCTAATCTTATTATGCCAATGGGCTTTACGATCAGTGCAATCTTGTCTGCTTCTTATTGTACACGTGGCTGACAGAGAGGGAAGATGGAGCCATCATCTTGAACGTGATTGGCACAAGTGCCGGTATTTATGTCTGCAGTTTGATTTTACAGATTGCTTTTCATTAGAAAGGAAAATAATTTGAGGCTACTTTTTATTAAAAACAAAAGCCTTACTGAGGACTCCCATGCCCTTGCTATCTGCCTAAATAATTCCTTAACTCCTATATCATTACTAAGAAGTCTAAAATCGATATATGCTGGCAAGTTTGCAGAGAAAAAGAAATACTTTTACACTGTGAGTGGGATTGCAAATTAGCTCAACCATTGTGGATGACAGTGTGATGATTCCTCATTGACCTAGGGATAGAAATACTATTTGACCCAGAAATCCCATTACTGATTATATACCCCCAAAAATATAAATTGTTCTGTTATAAAGATTCCTGCACATGTGTGTTCATTGCAACACTTTTCACAAGCACAAAGGCATGGAATCAACCTAAATGCCCATCAATGAGAGACTGGATAAAAAAAATGTGGTACATGTACACCATGGAAAACTATGTAGCCATAAAACAGAATGAGATCATGTTTTTGCAGGGACATGGATATAGGTGGAAGCCATTATCCTCAACAAACTAATGCTGGAACAGAAAACCAAACACCACATGTTCTTACTTATAAGTAAGAGCTAAATAATAATAACACATGGACACAGGGTGGTAAGGGGAAAACACAAACTGGAGCCTGTTAGAGGGTTGGCGTTTAAGGGAGGGAGAACATCATGAAGAATAGCTAATAGATACTGGGCTTAATACCTATTTGATAAGATGATCTGTGCAGCAAACCACAATGGCTCAGTTTCCCTATGTAACAAATCTGCACATCCTGCACATTTACCCCAAACTTAAAAATTGAAGGAAAAAAATAGGAATAGCATTGAATCTATAAATTGGGCAGCATTATTTTAATGATATTAAGTTTTCCTATCCATGAACATGGAATGTTTAGTGAAACATTTAAAATATCGGCTAAAATATTTACATGTTTATGCTAATTATTTTAGTACAGTTCTTGAAATTTAATAGATTAACTACTGAAATGTCTGATTTATTTTTCCCAGGTTTATTGTGATATAATTGGTATAAAAAACTCCACATATTTAATGTATACAATTTGGTGAGTTTTGACACTTGAGTTTCCATCACCACAAGCAAACAAGCACAAGTAAACAAGCATAACCTCTAAAAGTTTCCTTCTGTTCCTTTTGTTTTTCTTTTTTGTTTTTGTGGCAGGAACACTTCACATGAGATCTACCCTTTTGACACATTTTTAAGTACACAATACCTCATGTTAATTCTAAGCACTATGTAGTACAGCGGATTTCTGGAACTTATTCACTTGTATTACTGTAACTTTATACACATTGAAGAACTCTTTCTATCCCCCACCCACAGTTTCCCATAAACGTTATTCTATTGTTTACTTCCGTAACTTTAGATATTTTAGATGCCTCATATAAAATGAATCATTCAGTTTTTTTTTTTTTTTGTGGCTGAGTTATTTTACTCAGTACAATGTCTTTCAGGTCCATCTATATTGTCACAAATAGTAGAATAAAACGCAGTGCCCAGTACTAAATTATTATCAGGTTTTAGAAAAGAATCCTATTTATTTTCTGATAGTGAATTACCCCATGGTAAATGTGTACAGTTTACACAGAGTTACCAAGATGTATACAATGAACAAAACTTCACTTGAACTTCAAGATAACATCTTTAAATTTTTTGAGTTTTCTACAACTAATTAATTTAATGCTAGTACTAGTACTAGTTTTCAGTTAATGAAGATATGAGCTATGACTCTGTAGTCAGAAATTACTAAATGATATGCCTGTGTCCTGAGATAAACAATGTGTTTTTGACTGTGCATAATGTGAAAATAGAGCACAGACCTCAGGCAAAGTTTAGTTTTGTGTTAAGGATTCAATTATCAAGGCAAAAGCCACTGACAGTGGAGGCTACCTGAGTCTCAATTTATCAGCAAATAGTTTATCTGAACCTGTCAAATTTAAGACACTGTGTTAGGCATCAAGTAATTCAAACAATGAGTTACAAACATCCTCTGCTCTCAACAGAAAATATCCATTATCCATATTACGCCTGAAAACACCTGAAAGCTCAAAACAGTCATGGAAGAAACAACTCAAGTAATATCTTAAAATATGTGTGTAAATTATAAAAAATTGTATTTATTGCACTTTAACATAAATGACCAACATTAAACCAGATATTTTAAACTAAGCTATTTTTATAAAGACATGCTTCTCACTAAGTCATCTTTATTGACTAGATATCAATACTGCAGTAAAAACTGTAAGATTCATCTTAATATAATACATAACTATAAATACTGGAGAATTAATTTATAAAGTTCTACTCCAGGTCATTGTTTTACTTCCACCCCTTTCCAAAATGCATTGAAGATTTATAGAGACACAGTTTTTCCCATGCTATCTGGCTCTGTATTTTTTATGAAAATTTAGTAGGGGTTTCAAAGGCTGTCATGTGAAATTCGTAGTGTGGTACACAAAGTGTATTTCAGATCACAAACATGGAATTGTGAAAAGAGAGACTATGAAATAGTTCAAAGCAATAGCCTGACAGATTTATATTTTCATGATAAATATATTCTAATAAAAAGAGCAAAACAATTTCAGCTCAAACTTCATAAGTTATAGGAAATATGGCAAAGGAGAAAATATATGTTCTCTATTCAGAAACTATCTTGTAAATCATACACCAAAAGAAAGATATTAGAGTTATAAGATAACATAGATTATTATTTAAGCTAATACTTCTATAATTTCCATGAGAGAATTCTATAAAATAAATATAAATTTACATACTTTCACACTACATATTTTCTTACGTATAAAGTTAAAACTATCTTTTCTAATGAAGGAACACATAACCAGAGATGTTAGGGTCACAGCCGAATAGATTTAGAATCAATATTAAACGAAATTTAGAAACAATATTAAAGTATTGGTAAAATAATTCACGTTTTTTGAAAGTTGTTATCAAGCAAAAAAAATCTACCTTAATTATTTTTAAACACATCACTGTATGAATTTACCTCAAGCAATTCTTTGTTTCTCTTCAGCAGTATCACTAAATGGTTTTTGTACATATGGAATATTGCAAATCACAATGTATGTATTTTATACCCCTCATATTTTTATCTAATGTCTTCTGAATGAATCTGAAGTGTGAACTAAGCCTAAATGCCAAAGATATTTTAAAATTTAAGAGACATGGCAAAATTTCAAGCATAGAAGTGTTTATCTGCGTATGCAGTTTGATATGGTTTGGCTGTGTTCTCATGCAAGTCTCATGTTGAATTGCAGTTTCCATAAACCCCACATGTCATGGGGGGAACCCAGTGGGAGTTAACAAAATAATAGGAACAATTACCCTCATGCTGTTCCCATGATAGTAAGTTCTCACAAGATCTGATGATTTTAGAAAAGGTTTTCCCCCTTTGCTTGGCACTTCTCTCTCCGGTTGCCTTGTGAAAAATAACCTGTTTGCTTCCCCTTTCTGCATGCTTGTAAGTTTCCTAAGGCCTGCCTAGCCATGGTGGAACTTTCAATCAAATAAATCTATTTTCTTTATAAACTATCCAGTCTCAGGAAAGTCTTCAGAGTAGTCTGAGAACAACCTAATATGCAGTTTAAGGTGATTAGGGGAGTTGTTAATAACTTCTGCTTTTTGAAGAGAAGCTACATTGAGAGGTAGAAATATTAAAGTTATTAAATATAATTTGCATGTTATGAGAAACAACAGATTTAATATGTATATAGTTTGTGGTTGAGAACTGTAAAGTTATTTGTCAACATTATGAGTACTAGAGATGCCTCTCCCAATACTATTATTATTACTATTTATTGAACACTATTCTATGTCAGGTACGGTCTTAGACATATTTATACATTTGGAATTGTCACAGAACTCTAAGAGATACATGTAATTATTCCCATATATCAGATGAGGCAATTGGGATTTGATAAAATAAATTGACCAAAATCAAATAACAATAAAATGGCAGAACCAGTCTACAACCCGAAGTCTCCCTGATCCCAGCATCTTCTCTAAAGGAAAATGTTTAAACTATGTAACAACTGCTCAAAGTTCTAGAAACTAATGTTGAAGAGATGTATTTACAAAAATTATTAGGGCACTAGATAAAGAGGACTGCTTAGAAAAAGGCCCTATAAAGATTTTTAGATGATTTATGGTGTATCTTTAAAATGAAACCAGATAATAACTAGGTTATACAGAAAGCAATGACAATCACTAGGGAAGATAATTATGTAAGGAAACAAAAAATATATTCCTTAATTTTTCTCCTCATCTCTTTGAAAGCCAACCAACTATACAAAGCAAGAATAATAACCTTATATTATGGAATTCACTGCATGTGCAAATGTAAAATATATGAAAATAACAGAACCTAAAATCGGGCAAATTGATTTTTTGTTGTATGTTCTTTCATTCATATAAATGTTAACAATATGAGCTCTAAGTAGACTGTGATAAAAGTATACCTACTGTAATCTGTAGTGAAAACACTTGAAAAAAATGAGTTATAATTAAACATGCCATAGAGTAATTAAAATGGAATGTTAAATATATTTGATTAACCCAAAGTATGGCAGAAAAGGAAAAAAATGTTTAAAAGATAACTATAAATAATAGCAAGTTGTTATATTTAAACCCATGCTGATCCATAATTACATTAAATTCAGAACAACTAAGCAAGCTAATTAAAGGCAAATATTGTAATAAATGAAACACCTGTTATATAATTGAACTAAAGATGGACACCATATTTTGGCCCCTAGGTTGCTTATTTCTTTACAGCAGGCTGAGACCTGTTAGCACAAAAGAGAACTCCTGCCAAATTCAAATTTTTACACATTCAATTATTTTAAAAATAACCCACACAGATTTTTAGCCATTTAGGGCCTTCCTACTTTGCATGTCTTGCAAAAACCTCACCTAACAGCTGTTACCCATTAAGATCGAGCCTTATAATTATGAGACTCCAAGCTGCTAGAACCCTTCAGAGCTCTCTAATTCATAGAATCTCCTCTGTGCTGCTGAAAGATATTACCTACATACTTAAGTACATTCTTCGATCTCTCTCCCTCTTAAAAGTTATCTTGCCTTCCACCCCTTTTGTATAATGCCCCCTATGCCTTAGCCTCTGTGTGGTCATACTTTAAGAGACTTCCCTTCTCATGAAACTCTAAGTGCCATCCAATAAAGCTTTCTGTGTGTTACTACCACTGGTGACCATAACTTTTCTTTCTTAATCCATCCCCAAATTGCTGAAGCTCACAACAAAAATCACACCACGTTGTCTACAAGACATGCACTTTATCTTTTATTACAGCACCATTCACAATAGCAAGGACATAAAACCTAGCTAAATGTCAATCAACTGTCAAATTTAAACTTACTTTTAAATTACAAATATAATTTAAATAATATATATACAGTTTAAATAATATATATTACATATATTAATTATATATATTTAAATTATATATAATATATAGGAATGCTGTTTGTCCAGTAAAAAAAGTGAGCATCTGTCATTGGTAGCAACATAGATATGTAAAAATTCCAAGAGTCATTCTAATTCCCCTAAGGATTATAATGTAGTTCTTCTGTAGCTATTTGATCCTGAAATAATTCTCAATAATAGTATTGATTAACAGTTTTAAAACATTGCATAATGCTCTATATATACATTTAATTAATCTTCAGAGAGACATTATTAGATTATTTTTGGTAGATATTATGACCACTTTTTCACAAGGAAACACAAATTAGGAGAACATAATTTGCATAAGGCCACAAAAATAATCCTAGAAAGAATGGGGCCTTGATGTCTCACTCTATTATACTACATTATTTCCTAATCAGTGGACCACAGTTATTTCTCTTTAGAGAAGCACTTTTCCTGAATCTTTGATATCTCTAGAGTTTGTGGTAGGAAATCAATCAGAGTCTATGATAGAAAATAATCTTAAAGAAGAACTTGTTTTTAGCTGTGAGCCAACCTACTAAAAAAGCCATATGGAAAGTGACCTGGCTATTTAAATGTTCACCTGATAAAACACTATCTACCAGAATTTCAAATTGTTTAATATGTCTTCAGCATTAGTTAATGACTTGAAACTGGAAGGCAAATAGCATATATGAGAGACTCAAAGCAAGAAAAGTGGCATTTAGAGAGTAAGGTACAGAGTGCTGTGAAATGATGCTAGAAATTTAGGTAAGGTTCAGATCATAATAAATATTGTAGAGAACATTTGAATTTTATAACATACTAAGAGCACTTGGAAAGTCATCATGAGATGTGGTGTTTTAAGCAAGGGGTTAGCAATCAGATTTGCATTTTGAAAGATCACTTTGTATTGGTATGTGTGTGTAATAGATTGGGGGCAAAGTGAAGAATCTGCTGTATGTAAGCACAATTATAAAATGATTCAGAAAATTGATTCAGGCAAGATGTTTTGATGGCTTGGACTAGGTAGTGGTGGTGAAAATAAAGAGATGTGACTGTGAATGGATTTGAGATATATTTAAGAGATAACATTTCTAAGACATAACATAAGATTGAATGTAGGGAGGTTGCAAAGATAGTGCCTAGATTTCAGGCATGCATGTATGGATAGATACTGGTGCCTTTAACTGAAATAGAGAACTTTGAGGAAAAAATTACTGAATGAAACTATTCATAATAAAATTATTGGCAACTGAGAACACAAGAGGGGATGTTTATAATGAATAATACCTATAAAAATTTATAGGAAATGTAATTCTCAATAGTTAAATATTGAAATGCTTCCCTTGACGTCAAGAAGACTGGAGTGCCTGTTATCAGCACTCATGTTCAATAATTAACTGGTGATAAAGGAAATAAAATGCAGAAGAATTGGAAAGAAAAAATTAAAATGCCATTACTTGAAAGAATATTTTAAAATTGTAATGTAGGTTATATGCTATATGTTATATTATTAGTTTATATTTTATATATTACACATTTACAAACTTATTATTTACAGCTCATGCACATGTAGTAATGTAGTTTATAGTAACATAGTAGATTTAACAAGGTTACTGGATACATGGTTAAACACAAAATTATAAGAAAAATATATAAAAATAAGCTTTTTAAAATATGCATTTTAGTATTAACAAACTAAATATTTAAGAATTCATACAATAAAGATTTGTAAGATTTATAACCTGAAAACTGAAAAGAACAGACAATTTTCAGTAACTAAAGGAAGCATATATAAATAGAAGAATGTACCAGCCTTTTTGTGTCAGAGAAATTTTGATACCAATTATTTAAAAATTAACCTAAGCGTTTATTATAGTTGCAATAAACCTCAGAGCAGATTATTTAGAAGGAAATTGGTAAACTGATATTGAGAATCTGATTTAAACTGATGTGAACATATTGATCTTCCAAGTGAGGTGTGCCTAAATAAATGGAGATTAGAAATGCTAATTTGGAAGACACAATACTGTAAAAATGTCAATTATCTCTAAATTAATTTTTAAAGTGAATGTTATTACAATAAAACTCCCACGCTTTTTTTAACTTTGAAAATCTGATCATAACATATTGCAATTCAAATGTCTGTTAACACATAAGACAAACTTAAAGAAGAAAAATAAGTGAACTTGTTCTAGTAGACATATAGATTTAATAAAAGCTTATACCAATTAAGAAACTGTAACACATTTACAGAGATAAACCAATGGAAAGAACAGATAGCCCAGAAAAAGACCCTTGCATATATGCATATATGCATGTTTAAATTTTAATTGAAGAACCATTAGAGAGTATGTTAACTTTACTCAAGCTGAGATAATTAGATACTCATTTTGAAAAATATGAATGTATACACTACCTCACTCCACAAACAAATATGAATCTGGTTGGCTTATGGACCTAAATGTCAAAGGCAAAACTATAAAGCTTTTAAAAGAAAATGAAAATGTGTATATTCATGACCATTGGGTAGTTTCTTAAATAAGACTAATGAACACATACAATAAAAAAGGGAAAAAAAGTCCACATTATACCAATTTACATTTACCAAAAATGCCATACAGAGTGTAGTTTAAAAAGGTCAGAGTAGAGTGAAATATTTCCAGAACCTATAAACAACAAAGAATTTGTATCTAAAATATTTTTGCAAAAGATACAAATTATTAAAAGGAAAGACAGAGAGAGAGAGAAAGAAAACCCAACAGAAAAAAGAATATCAATTTTAGTGTGCACTTTACAAGCAAGTAAATCCAAAAATAAATAATTAACACAGGAATAGGCTTTATGCATCATTAATATTCAAATAAAATTAAAATTACATCACTAAACACCTACAGAATTAACAAAAGTTGAAATACATTGAAATTGTATAGAATGCAAATCAAAATGAAATCTCACATTCTTGGTGGGAGGACAAATTGCTACAACCTCTTTGAAAGATGATTTAGCATTATCTATTAAAATAGAAGCTGCACATAGGCTATGAACAAAATCCCACTCTTGGATAAAGACTTTGGATAATCTAAAAATTTAGACACCAGAATATATTTACATAAATGTTTGTATCAGTTTTTTTTTTAATTGTATTTAGGTTCTGGGGTACATGTGCTGATCATGCAGGATTTTTGCATAGGTACATACATGGCAATGTGGTTTGCTGCCTCCATCCCCCCGTCACCTATATCTGGCATTTCTCCCCATGTTATCCCTCCCCAACCTCCCCAACCCCTGCTGTCCCTCCCCGAGCCCCACCCAACAGACCCCAGTGTGTGATGCTCCCCTCCCTGTGTCCATGTGTTATCTTTGTTCAACATCCACTTATGAGTGAGAACATGCGGTGTTTGATTTTCTGTTCTTGTGTCAGTTTGCTGAGAATGATGGTTTCCAGATTCATCCATGCCCCTATGAAGCACACAAACTTATCGTTTTTTATGGCTGCATAGTATTCCACGGTGTATATGTGCCACATTTTTCTTGTCCAGTCTATCATCGATGGTCATTAGGGTTGGTTCCCAGTCTTTGTTATTTTAAACAGTGCCACAATGAACATACATGTGCATTTGTCTTTATAATAGAATGATTTATAATTTAACAGTTGCAAACATGAAAATAATCTAAATGTGTACAAACAGAATGGACTGGGTATATGCTAATAATCAAATGATATACATGAATGAAAATAAATAGTATATAGCTCCATCGAATATCATGATGAATGTTCTAAGCATCATGCTGGATGAAAAAAAAATAGCAATAGAAAGATTCTAAAAATACTTATAGCATAATTCTAGTAATGCCATTTATGTAAATTTCAAGGACAAGGTAGTGTAAACCATTTATATATTTTAGGAACACATACATTTTGAGATACGGAGGAAGACATATGTTGAGTGTCTGAGTTATATTAATATTTGATTTCTTGACTCAGATGCTACTAGGACATGTTCTATTTTTATTATATAGTACATTTTCATGTGCTTTCTGTATATATCTATGTTTCCCAATAAAAATTTAGAATATTTAGTATTTAGCAATTAGATTTATTTAAAACTATTAAATACTTTGACATATTAATATCTTTTATTTAGTCATGCATACACATTTGCTCACAGAAAGGTAGATCTGATAGTAAGATAAAATAAAATTCAGGTTAACATATTCAAAAAACAGGTACAGTTTTGTGATTCTCAGTCATGATTGTTACAATAATCAAACCTACCAGTTACTTCCTACAGTTTGATAAGTGCATAATGTTTGAAATCTGAGGTAACTGATAATAAGGCAGTGGCTGAAATTACAAGTAATATTGCAGAGGGTAATAAAGAGGAAACTTTATTTCTGTAACAATGTGTTTGTTTCAAGGAAATGTTGCTTTTAACCTAGTGGCTTCCAAAGGAAAAAACTGCAGGAAATATACTGGGATTTAAAATATGATTTGGAGGAAAAGCATTGTATATCTACCAGAATGGAAAAATGTGTGTGTGTATATATATATATGTGTGTGTGTGTGTGTGTGTGTGTGTGTGTGTGTGTGTGTGTGTGTGTGTGTGTTTTTTTTATATATGTGTGTGTGTGTGTGTGTGTTTGTGTGTGTGTTTTTTAATAGGAACACACTAAGAAACACCAAC
>CAUYQU010074428.1:0-26197 GCA_963574635.1 Cheracebus regulus
CTCCCCAAATCCACAAAACATACATTTTTCTCAGTATCACATTATACCTATTTTAAAAGTGACCACATAATTGGAAGTAAATCACTCCCCAGCAATTGCATAGCATTTCACAGGTTTAAATAAAATATTGGTTGTCTACTTATTTGTTATTTTCATCCCCTATTCCTTCCTGTCTCCATTGTTAAACACAATTATTGGCATAAAAGAGGTTTTTAATACTCATTTTTAGGCTGTATTCTAGCCTGGGCAATAAAACAAGAATCCCATTCTCTCTCCCTCTTTCTCTCCCTCTTTCTTTCTCTCTTTCATTTTTTTCTTTATTTTGCTGTTTCTTTCTTTCTCCTTTTCTCTCTTTTTCTAAAATCTCTTCCTCTTTCTCTCTTTCATTCTTTTTATTCTTAAAAAAAAAAAGGTAACAGAGTTTACACTAGTAATCCGAATGTTTAAAATAAACATGAGGCTTTTATCTGTTTTCTCTAGAACACTCAAGCTGGGCAGTTTGAAGTGGAGAAACATGACCACCACTAATAGGTTAGAAACCAAAATTATAAGGAAGATGGATTTTAATAATCATGGTCAAATTTTGCTAATCTAAAGACCAAACACAGAACTGTAATAAATAAAAAAGGCAAAACATATCCAAAAATGCATATTGGCAAGTTGAGAGAAAAACTTAATTTTCCTTGGGCAATTTTATTTCCAAGTCCACTTTTTCAGCGTACATTGTGTAATACTTAGCAAATTATCTTAAGAATTACAGATGAAGATGTCTAAGCCCCAAAGTCAATGTAGATTAAGGAGCCAGTAAAGTGACTTGGTGACAATAACCGAACATATGTAAGGATAAAATAGCAGGGAGATAACATCCAGATACCAAGTCATTAATGATCTGCTTTATGATCATGGGCATGATGCAATTGTAAAATTGCAAAAATGCCTGAATCCTAATTTTCAGTGACATCCTAGGGGCAACTGAAAAATACAAATGAAGTCATTTGAGAAAAACATGCAAATTCAACAGTTATTACATAAATCTCACTCACCAAATTACATTCTTAAGAGTATAGGTTGCTGGCTGCCTTACATAAAACTGCCAGCTGTTTTCAATTTTGTAGGCAAACAGCTCTAAATGGGCCCCTAGGAACTCCCACTGCATGTCGAATTCCAATCTTTTCAGTCATCTGAAAAGCACGTAATCCAACAAATCAATCAAAACATTTCATATATAGAAACCAGGAGGGCATATATCCCCACACTTTAAATCAAATATGTTAATATTCTTAGAACAATAGTCCAAATTTTGTTCTACTAATACTCTGACTACAGCCAATGCCTAGAGTTTACACGAATTTGTGGATATTTGGTTGTTGGAAAAAGTTAAAGTACATTTTTTTAAATGTAGAATGAAAAGTCCTTAAAGATTTTTTATTTGCTGATGTTTTTTGCTTTGTTTGTATCAAGGACTATTTCTATTATTTTATTTTTGCCAGGAAATCATAACTTTGTAAATAACAAGGAATTTAAAATTCTTTTTTAAGTTGGTTTTGAAACTTTAGAATATTTGTTTCTTAAGATAATGTTTTCCTACCTTCTTTACTTCCATAAAGATACTCAGAAACAGAAGAGTGATGGTATTTGTTTTCATTATACAGGCAAAAAGAATGACAGTGAAGTACTTAAAATAACTCAGTTTACTTACAGAAGCTGAAAATTAGAAATATAAATAAGATTTTCTAGTCTTTCCATCCTCACATGTAAATATGTGCATTAAATATGCCTATACATGGCCGGGCATGGTGGCTCACGCCTGTAATCCAAGCACTTTGGAGGCCAAGGTGGGCGGATCACCTGAGGTCGGGAGTTCAAGACCAGCCTGACCAACATGGTGAAACCCCGTCTTTTTTAAAAAAAAAAAAAAAAAAATATGCCTATACATAAATAAATTCAGGCAAACCTCATACATCAAATATCTTAATCTACACCAAAGATTGGGAGATCATTTGATTTTTTTCCTTTTTAGAAATTCACAAAGATTTTTTCATAAAAACAGTTTGGGCTGGGTAGTGGCATGTTCCTGTTGTCCCAGCTTCTCTGGAGGCTGAAACTGCAGGATCTCTTGAGCCCAGGACTTCTAGTTCAGGCTGGGCAACATGATGAGACCCTGTCTCTACAAAACATTTTTAAAATTAAAAAATAACAAACTATTTCGTTTAAACAAAAACTGACTTATAAAGGAAGAAAATGTATTCACTGCAATGATAAGAACCATAAGTATCTACTTAATTATCAGTGATTAATAGTTCATGAAGTTTAGTTTGAATAAGCAAAAGCCTAGTAGTTATAGGTTTTTTACTTTTTGACTTGGCATAATTGTGGAAAGGGTCAATCGTCTGCTCTCATACATATTAATATTTTATGCCACCATACATGTCTACTTTAAATATCACAGATATAACTCAGACAAAAAGTTTAACACATCTTTTGTAATAATATTAGCCACCGTTTATAGAACACTTACTACATGTCAGACGGTACACTAAGTACACATGTAATCTCACTTTGAGGATGAGGAAAATGAGGTTTAGAGAAGTTTAGTAACTTTAGTAACTTGCCTAAGAATACATATTAAGAAAGTGGTTTTCAAAACCAGCTCTTGTGATAACAAAGGCTCTATGCTATTAACAATTATACTAAAAAGTCACTTAAAAGAAACCTGAAGATCAGTTATCACGTTGTTTCATCCTTATTTACATTTTACTCATATTGATGTGTTCTGTATTTATTTAGCACTATGTGGGTCACATCCTGCAAGGTTCTGGAGATACGACCTTTATCCTTGAGAAGCTCACAGTCTATCTGGAAAGACAGACAATAGAAATCCTTTAGTTTACTTATTTAAGGAACTATCAATAGAATTGCATCCAAATTTAATGCATTTTAACAAATATTTTTCAAATCTATTATAAATTGAAGGCTTTCATTAATTGTCAAATGTAAATAATGGACTGAGTTTATGAAGTCTTAGATTATATATATAGATATAGCTAAGAATCATGCAAGCCACTATTAAAATTAAGGAAACCAAGAGTTTCAACTGAATTATGCATGTGGAAGACCAAGAATAAATGGAATATAAATTTATGTTACCATGGTTTTTTTTTATTATTAAACCTTAATTTGTATTTAGAGTTGTATACCCTAAACATTTATTTAAAATGAATTCCTCAATCACATTTATGATAATGATAGATTAACTCAAAAATCAAAATATCACTTCTTCAAGGAAACCATCCCTGATTCTCAGACTAAGTAGGATTCTCCAATAACAGATGCTTAAAACATGCCTTGTCTTAGTACTACCACAGCTGTACTTATACCATTTATTGTATAATTGATCATTTATATTTTTTCCCTTGATAGGATATATAAGCTCCATAAGGCATCTTTGTCTTGTTCATAACTATACTCCCAGCAACTACTAGCCCTTGCTGAGAGATGATAATACATATTACAGCATGAATTAATGAATGAATATAGCAAAATGTACCTTTTTCTAAATCTAACCCAACTAAGAGGAACTTAGAATCTCAAACATAAGTAAGAGTTCCTGTTCTTGCTACAGGGTTATTCATCACCTTCAAAATAATGTCTTACATACATTATCTCATTTCATCATGGAGGTACAATGTTAAGCCTTCGAAAACATGCTTCACCAGAAAAGCAAAGTTTTCCCTGGGAAAATTTCTAAAGTACAGATACAGAGGAAGTTACAATTCACAAGAAAAACATTCATTTCGTCAAAACTACCAATTTAATACAAACCCAAAAATGATCCTATGAGTATATATTCAAAACACTAGTCTATTCTTAGTCTTCTAAAAAGAACAGTCTCAAGTAACATCCTTGATGGAGCCAATATACAAACATAACTTTCTGACTATCTTCTTGATACCATGGAAAGAGGGAAAGAGCAAAAAGAAAGGAAGTTAGAAAAGAAGAAATGAAGGAGGAAGTGAAGCAATCCTATTGGGCCTTCTAATTGTACATTATATACATCTATTATCCAGTTTCCAGTTTAAATTCTGGCTGCATAGGAACCTACCACTTCAATATTTCTCTTTTCTATTAAAAATGAGTCAAGGTTGATTCTGAATGATTAAAAATTAAAAATTTAGAAAGAATACACAAAGCATTAGAAAAATAAAGAAATGGAAAGTTGTCACTGAGCACACAGTTAAGAGTCTTCCTGGGATGTCTCATAGCACTTTTTCTCTGTTCATCATCCCTTTCATAAATCCTCCAACTATTATCTACCATTAAAATATGCAAGTTTGCACTTTGCAAACAGGTTAAGTTCCAAAAGGGTAGTGTTCCTACTAATCTTACAAGCTTTCTATTGTTACAAGTTAATAGAAGCAGAGTAAAAGTCAGTCTTCTGTTTATATCCACGAAAGTTTATTAAGTAAAAGAGGTTCTAAACTTGTATTAAAACTATAAATAAAGGAAAGCCAATGTAAAATCTAAACTAAAAAGTAATACCAATTCAGAATCTCAGCATGCTAAACATATACTCTATGTTCTTCTCCACCAATGAAGCTAGGCATTATATAATGAAGGAATTTTATGATCAAGAGTACACATAATTCAGCAAGCAAAGTATACTTTCCTGTCACATGTAGGCTCAAACCCCCAAAATGGGGGGTTTGACAAAAGTAATCTTGCTTAGCAAAACAAATATTGTTAGTCAGAAAGACTTCACTATTTGTTATTTCTCAAAGGTCTCACGAAGATATACACATCAATGATTAATACTAATATTACCACATACTACTAATTAATTACTAATATTAATACATACTAATAATACAAACCAAAGTACTTCCCAATTAAATAACAGTTTTTAAACATCACTGTAAATTGCTTCTTTCCTCTGCTCTCCACATTTGCTCATAAAACCATTATATCAAAACGAATAGGTCGGGCACGGCAGCTCTAGCCTGTAATCCCAGCACACTGGGAGGCTAACGGGGGCAGATCATCTGAGGTCAGGAGTTCAAAATCAGCCTGATCATCATGGTAAAATGCCTTCTCTACTAAAAATACAAAAATTAGCTGGGCATGGTGCACACGGCTGTAGTGAAGCAGAGGCTTCAGTGGACTGAGATTGTGCCACTGTACTGCATTGCAACTTGGTTGACAGAAGGAGACTCGGTCTCAAAAAAAAAAAAGCAAAAACAAACAGATAGTCTATCAAAACTAATTTGAAAAGGAAGAATTTTTGTGATGCTCTATTACAAATAAACTTCTGAATTGACACTTTTTAACCTTATATACCTTTATATTCATCTATAATAGATAAAAAATCTTATCGAAATTATTATATATTAATATATAATAATTTCAACTATTATAGCTACAAAAAATTATCTTAAAAGCAATTGCTTCATTTGCTTTTATATCTAAACTTGCATGGATGCTTCTTTCTCCCACTTGTAATTTCTTGTTATTTATTTATTTTTGAGACACAATCTCACTGTGTTGCCCAGGTTGGAGTGCAATGGTGCTATCTCAGCTCACTGCAACCTCTGCCTCCCGAGTAGCTTGGATTAAAGGTATGCGCCACCACACCCGGCTAATTTTATTTTTAGTAGAGATAGGGTTTCATCATGTTGGCCAGGCTGGTTTCGAACTCATGACCTCAAGTGATCTGCCCACCTTAGCCTCCCAAAGTGCTGGGATTACAGGGATGAGCCACCATGCTGCCCAGTCCTGCAATTTCTTTTTATAGTCACAAGTTTTAAAATTTCATATATAGCCAAATATGCTAATATCTTTATGTTGCAGCATGAAGGCATGCTTTAAAAATACTCCATGTAGGTATTATTTGGTATTTTAAGAATTTTATAATTCAATTTTTTTTTTTTGAGATAGAGTCTTGCTCTGTCACCAGGCTGGAGTGCAGTGGCACGATCTCAGCTCACTGCAACCTCCACGTCCCGGGTTCAAATGGCTTTCCTGCCTCAGCTTCCTCAATAGCTGGGACTACAAGCACACGCCACCATGCCCAGCTAATTTTTGTATTTTTAGTAGAGACAGGGTTTCACCACGTTGGCCAGGATGGTCTTGATCTCTTGAGATTGTGATACACCCATCTTGGCCTCCCAAAGTGCTGTGATTATGGGTGTGAGCCACTGCATCCAGCCTAATTCAAATTTTTATAATAAAAATTTTAAATCTGTCAATGTATCCGTTAATTATAAAAGAAATACAAAATAGAGATATAATAGTTCCTATAAAACGAATAAAGATGAAAAAGAAAAAACACTAAGTAGGGCAAGACTATAGTAAAACAAATACTCTGTTGTAGAAGTAATACACATTTGATTTAAAAAAAACTTTTTATTTTTTTTTTTGAGACACAATATCACTCTGTCGTCCAGGCTGGAGTGCAGTGGTGCAATCTTGGCTCACTGCAACCTCTGCCTCCCAAGTTCAAGTGATTCTACTGCCTCAGCCTCCCAAGTAGCTGGGATTACAGGCATGCACCACCATACTGGCTAATTTTTGTATTTTTTCAGTAAAGACGAGGTTTCACCATGTTGGCCAGGCTGGTCTCCAACTCCTGACCTCAAGTGATCCTCTCACCTCAGCCTTCCAAAGTGCTGGGATTACAGGCATAAACCACTGTGCCCAGCCAGGTAAAAAAAACTTCTGGGAATTACAGTTCACTTATTGCATAGAAACTGGATTGGCTTTACATTCTTAATGTACTTTTACTTTTCCTCAAGATACGAACTTATTCTCTTGAATCTGAATTTTCTTTCACTACTTATATCATTTATGTATATCTGGTAAAAATCATGACCAAATTTTTGTTAGATTGCATACAGTAAACTGAAATACATACTTGGTATACTACAAAAAAAAAAAAGAAAGAAAACTTCTGGGATGCAATCTGACCATCTTTACTGAGAACAGCCTTAAACAAATCATACCATTTGACTCAGTACTTCCACTCCTTGGAAATCACCCTCAGTGAACAGACTAAGGATAACAAAATATGGAAAAAGTATGTTATATGCTTTGGTTAGCTAATGGCTGAGAGTCTCTCCTCAATCGCAATAATGAGTGGGAGTGGAAGAGTGCTTATAAAGCAGGCAGCTGTGAAGAAGAGTGTTTTAGGATGAGAGAGACATATGCTTGAATCCTGAAGAAATTTTATCAAAGGACGGAGATGAAATAGAAATAAAAACAACTTTTTTTTTTTTTTGAGACAGGGTGTCACTCTTGTCACTCATGCTGGAATACAGTAGTGAAATCATGACTCACTGCAGCCTTAACCTCCAGGGCTCAAGCGATCCTCCCGCCTGGGCCTCCCAAGTAGCTGGGACCACAGGCATGTAATACCACACCCAGCTCATATTTTTTATTTTTTGTAGAGATGGGGGTCTCACTATTTTGCTAGGCTTGTCCCGAATTCTGGCTTCAGGCAATCCTCTAGACTTAGCCTCCCAAAGTGCTGGGATTACAGGCATGAGCCACCATGCTCAGCCCAAAACAATTCGTTAAAGGGAGCAAAATAAAATGGAAGAGAAGACTGAAGGTAATGGGGTCAAAAGTCCCAAATGATATAGTGCAGTCAGCCTACTCTCAAATGATTAAAAAGAATGAGAAATGTAATAAGGAAAATGTGACAAATTGTTAAATGAACAAATTACAGCAAATCTAATGAATGCTGAAAGAAGTTGGAATAGTGCTTACCCATAGGGCTGGGTATTAATGACTGTGAAGTGGTATGAAGGTGCTGGAAATCCCCTACATCTTCATCATATAGTGATGGTTAAACCAGTATAAAATATAAAGATAAATCATGAAAATTTAAAGATGCTCATGATTCTAAACATAATTATTTATCCTTTACAGTTATAATTTAAAATTACATCACTATTACCTGCAACATATATAGAGTTATTATTTCTCCCTCATATGTTCAGTTCCATTAGGAGTACATTTATGAACCCTGGACAGCTAAGGATACTCTCCATTTTACAAATTTGTTTTATGCTTTAAAAAAAATCTGTCTGAAAACATACTTCCTAGAGGGAACAGAAATAGCCTTCAATTTGGTCTACACTATCACCACTGAAAACGATGTTTTACTTAGTAAGGAAGACCTAATTCCATGAAAATAATTAACTCTACCTTAAAAAGTTCAGGTACTTGTCAAAATGGCTCCCAAAGATATTCCTTTTAATATAGGATATGAAAACACTTCCTAATAAATTCCTGCAAAATTAGATGATACTGTATGTACTTCTGAGGGACAGACAGGAAAGTATTCTGAGACCAAAACAATAGAAGTCTACTCTGGGAGTAGCGGGATTATCAAGAATAGAGGAAAACAGAGCCTGCCTAAGACTAATACTGGTCTAGGACAAAAGAGAAAGCTCAACTCCTACCACCACAAAGCTAACCAGTATCCAAGGCCCCATGCCCACCACAACAACACAAACCAGCTCCAAGTAATATGTAAATAAGAACATTCTACTATTAGAGAAGTAGCAAAAGAACAGAGACTCGCTCTGAAGTTCAGGTGCATAGGTAAGGCTAACAGGTAAATGTGGAGTAAAAACATTGGTCAAAACTTTCCAGCAAATCAACCCCCATCTTAAGTACTAGGTGATAATAGAAAAATTTAAAGTTGATACTGGGCTGGTAGCAGTGGCTCATGCCTATAATCCCAGCACTCTGGGAGCCTGAGGCAATGGATCACTTATGGTTAGGAGTTTGAGACCAGCCTGGCCAACATGGTGAAACCCCATCTCTACAAAAAATATAAAAAATTAGCCGGGCGTGGTGGCAGTTCCCTGTAATCCCAGCTACTCAGGAGGCTGAGGCAGGACAATCACTTGAGCCTGGGAGACAGAGGTTGCAGTGAGCCAAGATCATGCTGCTGCACTCCAGCCTGGTTGACAGAATGAGACTTTGTCTCAAAATTAATTAATTAACTAATTAAAGTTGATAATGCACTGAAGGTAATCAGAGCAATAAAAAACAAATTCTCATCAACTCCAGGCAAGACTAATTCAAACTTCCATGCTAACATCTTAGCAGAACAAGAGTCATGACAAATTCTCAGCATAAATACGATTTACCACAAATCATAGCTGGCATTCAATAAAAAATTACAGACTGGACAGAGTAGCTCACATCTGTAATTCCAATGTTTTGGAAGACAAAAGAACTGACTAAAGCCAAGAGTTCATGATCAGCCTGGGCAACATAGTGAGACCCTGTCTCCACAAAAAATTTTTTAAATTACCCATCATGGTGGCGTGTATATGCAGCCCCTGCTACTTGTGAGGCTGAATCAAGAGGATTCCTTGTTTCCAGAAGATCAAGGCTGCAGTGAGTCACGATCATGCCACTGCACTCCAGCCTAGGTGACAGAGCAAAACTGTGTTTCTAAAATAAGTAGACAAACAAAATTTCAAAATTAAATTAAAAACATTTTTTAAAAGACCAGGCATGGTGGCTCACATCTGTAATCACAGCACTTTGGGAGGCTGAGGCAAGAGGATCACTTGAGGCCAGCAGATCAAAGCAGCAGAAAGAAATCTCTGGATGAGGAGGGGAAAATATGCAAACTACCAATAAAAGGAATGAGAAAGGTGACATCACTACAGATTCTACAAATATTGAAGAATAAAAGAGAAAGTATAAAAAACTTTATACAGAAAAATTCATCAATTTACATGAAACAAATTGCTGAGACACAAACTGCAGAGCTCTCTCAAAAAGACACAGACTGAAGATCTAAATAAATGGAGAGATATACCATGTCCATGCATCCTAAGACTCAGTGTTAATAAGATTTTAATTCTCTCCAAATTGATATACAAATTTAGAGCAATACCAATCAAAATGACAATATTACAATATTAATTTTTTTTGTTGACACCAACAAGCTGATTCTAAACCCAAATAAGGTAAGATGAAGGAACTAAAACAGCCAAAACAATTTCGGAAATAAAAAATTGGAGGACTCATACTATCTTAAGACTTACTATACAGCTTGAGTAATCAACTCAGCATAATGTTAGCAAAAAGACAGATACATAGATGAAGAGAACAAAATAAGAGAGTCCAGAAATAGACCCATACTTATATGGTCAATTGATTTTTCAATAAAGGTACAAGTGCAATTCAACAGAGAAAGGATGGTCTCTTCAACAAATGGTGCTGGAACAATCTGTCATCCATATGTCAAAAAAAAATGAACCTCGACCCATACTTCGCAACATATACTGAAATTAACTCAAAATGGAACATCGCTCTCAATGTAAAATATAAAGTTAAAAAACTTTCAGAAGAAAATGAGGAAAAATTTTATGATACTGGGATAGGTAAAAATTTCTCACCTACAACACCAAAAAAGCATGATTCATAAAACTAAAAATTAAACATAACTGAAATTAAAAACTGCTCTCCAAAGGTCACAGAGTGAGGTAAAACATTTGCAAAATGCATATCTGATAAAGGATTGATACCTAGAATATTCAAAGTTCTTTTTCTTTTTTAAGACGGAGTCTTGCTCTTGTTGCCCAAGCTGGAAAGCAACGGCGCGATCTCGGCTCACTGTAACCTCCACCTCCTAGGTTCAAGCAATTCTCCTGCCTCGGGCTCCTGAGCAGCTGGATTTACAGGCGCTCGCCACCATGCCCAGCTAATTTTTTGTATTTTTAGTAGAAACAGGGTTTCGCCATGTTGGTTAGGCTGGTCTCGAACTCCTGTACTCAGGTAATCCACCTACCTCGGCCTCCCAAAGTGCTAGGATTACAGGTGTGAGCCACCGCGCTGGGCCAGAGATTTCAAAACTCAATAATTAAAGAAAAAAAAAACAAATTTTAAAAAACTGGGCAAAATATTTCAACAAACACATCACCAAATAAGATATGCAAGTGACAAGCACAAGAAAAGACACTCTAATTATCAGGAAAATGCAAATTAAAACCACAGTGAGATACCAAGTGTAAAGGAAGATGAGGAACAATCAGAACTCTCATACAGTACTGACTGGAACTGTCTGCCACTTTGCAAAAGAGTTTGCCCGTTTCTAACAAAGTTAAACATATACTTTCCATATGATCCAGTAATCCCACTTTTAAATATTTACCCAAGTGAAATGAAAACCTATATTCATATAAAAACCTACCTCTATATCCAAATGTATATAGCCAGTTTATTCATAATTGCCAAACACTGCAAACAACCAAAAATGTCCCTCAACTGGGGAACAGGCAAATTGGAGTGCTACTCAACAATAAATGAACAATATGGATGAAGCTCTACATTTGGGGGATTCCCAAAGCCACCCTTGGAACTCACTAGAAGGACTCATAAAACTCAAAAGAAACATTATACTCTTGCTTACTGTTAAGTACACCAAAATGGTAACAGATTAAAATCAGTAAAGGGAAGAGGGGCATAGGAGACAGCAAGCACAAGCTTCTAGTTGTCCTCTCCCAGTGTAATCATGCAGGCAGGGCTTATTTCTCCCAGCAACAACATGTGACAACATTCAGGAAGTACTGGCAACTGGAAAGCTCACCTAAGGCTTAGGTATTTAGGGCTTTTACTGGGGCTATCTGCATGGCTGACTTTAGTCTCTAGACCTTCCAGAGGTCAAGTTGTTAACCACATGTTACATACCTACAGTCATAGCTAGTTGTGAGATTGAGGCTGGAGGATCACTTGAGCCCAAGTGTTCAAGGTTATAGTGAGCTATGATCCTGCCACTGCACTCCAACCTCCGACAGAATGAGACTGTCTCAAAACCATCAAACAAAAACCACTAACAAAGAAAAGTTTTTGGTCTTAATATCAGCAAGAGTTGTTCTATTCCCTAGCAGGTGTTTTGTTTTTATTATATAGATACTGAATTATACCACTGACCCAGTTTTCTATGAAGGCTGTTAGAACACTTTATGCCATATACTTTTTATGTATTCATTTTTTCAGCTTTTTTGTTCCAAAACTTTTCAAACATTCATGAGAGAGAAAAAGAAGAATGAGTACCCATCATGCAACAATACTGACAATTTGCCAATCTTACTTCTCTCACTTTTCTCTCACTTGCTCTATTTTTTTTTTTTTTTTTTTTGGCTGGAATGTTTTAAAGCAAATCCCAGATGCCATATCATTTCACCCACAAATAGTAAAAAACTACCATTATCTGTTAAAGACTTTTCTTTAAAGTAACCCTACAATACAATTATCACATTTTACAAAATAAGCAATAATTTTTCAGTATCATCTAATAAGTAGTCCATATTCAAATTCCTCAATTACCTCAAAAATGAAATTTCTGCCATTAGTTTGTGTAAACCAGAAACAAAATAAGAACCACACATTGCATCTGGTGGATAAGTCTTTTTAAATCTCATTTAATCTTCATTTAAGTCATTTGTTCTGGAGAATTTCTCATATCCTAAATTCAGCTAACTGTCCCCTCATGGTGTTAAACTTACTGATCTATTCCCCATATTTCCTGTAAAGTGGGTAGTAAGATCTAGGTCTAGAGACATGATTCATTTTCAATTTTTTGGCAAAAATAGTCGATAGGTGATACATACACATTTCTAATTCATTAAATTAGGACACACATAGTGTCTTGCTGTCCTACTTAGAGTGGCACAGAAATAGCAGAACTTCTTAAATTTAACTAATGACATATAAGATCCAGACTTCTACTTTGAAGGATTCAGACAATGATTCCAGTAAACAAAAAAAAGAGAAGAGATTTTTGGAAAGACTAAATACTATCAGTGAATTTCTTTAGGTGATAGATTTGCCAAATATATATATTTTTAATTTGTTCCAGTTTTCTGGATTTTCTAAATATGGTACTGTGAAATACCATTACAAAAGCACGATTATCTATTACTTTGACAATTTTTTAAAATCTTAAAAAAATAGTATTTAAAAAAAATTGTAGTATATAGTTGTAGTCCAGAGTTTGTCAAATGAGACAACAATGTTCTGTGGCTAATATAAAAGGTTTTGATACTGTTGGAAAGGGTTCCCATTTTGCCAAGGTGCTAATGATCTACAAAGCCCATCTTTTGCAACCCTATGTAGGTATCCTACATACATTTGACGGGAGCAGTAACGAATCCTCCAAAAACAGTCTAAACTATAGTTTGCTTAATTTTTTTTTTTTTTTTTTTTGAGACAGTCTCATTTTGTTACTCAGACTGGAGTGCAGTGGTACAATCATAGCTCACTGTACTTCAAACTCCTTGGCTCAAGTGATCCTTCCACATTGGCCTCGCAAAGCACTGGGATCACAGGATGACACACTACCCCTGGCCGAAACTATTGTTTTATAAAGCCAACACAACTCCAAGGACTGGCACCCTAGAATGTTGGCAATGAAAGCTGTGAGCACAGTGGTTATAGGACCAATGCATTTAAAGCTTCCCTCAGTGCATGTTATTGACAGTTTTTTTAAAAAAAAAATACTGTTTATTCATCACAGTTTGAATGCCCATAGATAGAGGCACCATTTCTGACAGAAAGCACTGTGGAATTCAAACTTATTTTTGTTATATCACTCAGTTTAAAAAAAAAAAGGAAATGGCAAATGAGATAGCCCAGAACTATGGCTATTGCCGTAAAGCAAGAAAAGTTCCTTTTTGTGACTATCAATAACAGTCCTTTCCTTACTTTCATTCTATATCCATAGGATATTAATTTTCTGGAGAAGGAATGGTAAGCATTTTCATTTCCTTGCATATAATTCATATTTACATGTAAGATAAATTATGTTTAATATAACCATATTATGGACTCATCAGAACTAAGGCTCATATTTATAAATTTTACAAATGCCACCCATGTGTTGACATTATAAAATTAGGTTAAACATATAGACTGAATCCTCAAATGCTTTTATTAAATTCAACTTTTAACTGTTGAGAAGTAAACTATAAGCGTTTTTCTTCAGGAACTAAATAGGATTTCCTTATATTATAGGTACTGTTAATAAATGATATGACATCCCTTCTAGACTTTAATGATAAACGGCTGTAGAATGAAAGAGTTTTTGAACGTGTTTAGATAAAATTTTTGGATTGAAAAAAATTGATACCTTATAGTTAAGTTTTTTTTTAAGTTCACTTGGAAATTACAGTGATATTAACAGAATATGACAGTATGTCCAAACCCATTTATTGCAAGTATCGTATCTACTAGAGAGAATATTTATATCTTTAAAAGAGCGGGCACATTTCTTTTTATAAAAAATTGATTTTTTTTTGCTTTTTTTTGTTTTAAAAATATGAGCAGTAATCACACTGATTAAACAAACAGGCTTTCTTAATTCTGTGGCTTTGAGACTTCACTTAGAAGCTTTACTTAACAAAAGACATTTCTGAATAAACCACAGTCAATTATAGATTATCCAAATGCGGCTTATTAACTGTATATTTTAAATGTTTTCTCCTGCCACCTAGCACATTTTTGGATCTCTTCCATAACCTCACTTAGTGATAGAAACAGGTCTTTCAGAAATAAATTAATCTCCAGTTTATTCAGACCATTTTGAGGACTGAAAAAGGTAAAATCAGGAGAGAAAACAGACACCAAAAACCACGTAGTAAAACACACAGGGAGGAAGAGAGACACAGGAGTTGGAGGAAGTGGAGGAGAGAAGAAGAGAACCTACAGCAGGGAAAGGACTGTAGGTTTCCCTTGGCTTAGAGACTCTTCAAAGCTGCATAGAGAGGGAGGAAAATTCCAAGATTCTGTTATTTTACGTCCTAATCTAGATGTATGACGAACTCGTTGTACAGTTCATTCCAAAGCTACAAGTAAATTTTAAAATTATATGCTTTTCATTTTATTTTTGGCTATATAGTAAATCCCAAGTTAATGTTGTAGAAAGGTTCTTGGAAACTGCAACTAAGTTAAAGGAGTACAGCAGGTTCTCTAAAGTTGTTTCAATCAATCTCATTTCCTTACGACATTGATGAGGGGAAAAAAAACTTCCTTATGATATTGATGAGGAAAAAAAACTGGTTTCATTATACATTGTTTCACTTTAAGTACATATTTCCATGAACCTATCAAAGACATTAAGAATTTAACTATACACTGATGTGTTGTTCTACAGACATGTAAATAATCAGAACGTACTTAAACATTCTTGGTTAAACATCAGTATCACAGATTAATAATATAGTGGTCAAGAGAACAAATGGGCCAGACATGGTGGCTGACACCTGTAATCCCAGCACTTTGGGAGGCCAAGGAAAGTGGATCACCTGATGTCAGAAGTTCAGACCAGCCTGGACAACATGGTGAAACATCATCTCTACTAAAATTACAAAACTTAGCCCAGCATGGTGGCATGCACCTGTAGTCCCAGCTACTCAGGAGGGTGAGGCAGGAGAATCTCTTGAACCCAGGAGGTGGAGGTAGCAATGAGCTGATATCTCGCCACTGCACTCCAGCCTGGGCGACAAAGCAAGACTTCATCTCAAAAAAGAGAGAGAGAGAGAGAGAGAGAGAGGCCAGGCATGGTGGCTCATACCTGTAATCCCAGCATTTTGGGAGGCAAAGGTGGGAAGACCACTTGAGGTCGGGAGTTTGAGACCAGCCTGACAAACATGGAGAAAGCCCGCCTTGGGGAAAAAAAAAGAGAGAGTGAAAACTTGAATTACATCGCCTGACTTCTAATCCTAGCTCCACCATTTATTTACTAGTTGTATTACCATGCAAGTCACTTGATCTCTCTGTGCTTTCTTATCTATAAAATAGGAATGATAATCGCTACATAAAGAAGCTACTGTGGGTGGGATCACATAATACATAATATATGCTGAGAACATAGTTGAGCAAAGGAAGCACTCAATTAGCTATTGCCAAGAAAGGCAATAGCCCATTTGCTTATTTTTTTAAAAAAAAAAAATCAATGAAATGCTTCCTAATTTTTAAAAAATTAATAATTAATTACTATGCATTGTTAATCTAATCAATTATGACCATTTGGAAGAATCTCTAAGTACCTCTAGTCTAAATAATTATAATTATAAAGGAACTCATCTCAAATTATAACTATAAAATCTAATGTAAAGTAACTATATGTAAATCAAAGTAGTCTTTAAAACTGGTCAACTGGATTGTTCATTATTCATCATGAAAACAAGTAATTATCTAAGTTCCTCTGTGAAAACTAACAGAATTTCAAGAGGATTAAACACTATTTTCAGTTACAGATAAAGTATGAGAGATTAAAACAATCCAATTATTTCTACAAAGTATTTACCACATACCACAACATTAGCTTCCATGTGAGCTATGTGTACGTCTAGATCAGGAAGTATTACCTTTGCACCCGTGACATTTTAGGAACCTAAGTCTTGGGGAGTGGGAGGCTGTCCTCTGTGCATTTTGGGAAGTTGAGCAGCACCCCTGCCTCTACCCATTAGATTTCAGCAGCACCTACCTCCCCAACCCTCACCCTCCAGGTGACAACCAAATGTGACTTCAGACATTGCCAAATGACAACTGCTATACTTTGCAGGAAATTTCTTTTGTTTATAACAAAGTAGCATTATAATAATAACCAAGTTTCTCCCATCTCCCTCCCTTTTGTCATTTCTTGAAAACTTCACCAAAAGGGATTATCTTCTCCAAATGTATTTTAGTATCTTGATTATACTTGCAAATGATATTGCTGCTGACATCTATTTTACACTTACCTGATTCTCTGCAGAACCCAAAGGAATGTAATTAATTTCTCAATGATGTATGTATACATTTTAACTGTGATTCATTTTAAAGTTGTCCTTTCTTCATTAGGATTAAAAATCTTAATTAATTATATTTTAAACCAGATACATTATGTTGCCAATCACTAGCACAGTACTTCAATAAATGCACTGCTAAAACTTATCAGCATGTAATATCTACTATGCCTCTGATAAGCATTTAGCATGAATTATGTAATTTAGCCCTAACAATAACCTTAAGAGGTATTCTCTCTACATTTTCTAGTGAGGAAACTGACGCTAAGAAAGAATAACATCCCTAAGTTATGAACATGACTTCATAGTGATAGGAAGTGACAGAGCCAAAACTGGATTGCAAGTCTCCAAAAGCAGTGTTTACATTCACTAGCTGGGCATGATGGCTCACTCCTGTAATCCCAGCACTTTGGGAGACCAAGGTGGGAGGATTGCTTGAGACCAGGAATTTAAGATGAGCCTGGGCAATATAGTGAGACTCTATCTCTATACAAAAATAAAAATAAATAAATGACTAATAATTAGAAATAAACAAATTCACAACACCAGAATAATCCTAAGAACCACCATTTCAAAAACTAATCAATGTACTTCTTATCTTTTGAGATCATACTGCTTTCCTCATTGAGTAATTTTTCAATATGTATGTAACTTTTCCAAATGAATGATATCCCTTTTCCTACTATTTACACCCTCCCACTTCAGAACAAGCACAGCACTTATTTGAACTTCAATAGTGGCCTTTGTGATAGAATTTGTAGTTGAACTTGAGATTTTGTGAAAAAAATAGAGTTGAAAATATAAGATTGTTATGATCAAACCAATAAAAGAAATGACAATCTTACTTTTACTGCCTCTTAAAAAAAATGGCAAGAATAGATAAGGAGACTATCCATGCCAATTTATTTATCTAAAATTGATTATAATGAGTACTGTACATTTAATTTCTATTGAGCTTTGATTCTGAGATAATAATGACATATTTCTGACAATGGCCAGACTCAAAAAGAAAACGGGGAGCGGGGGGAAGGGAAGGAAGGAAACACTCGACTTTCCTCAGTTTTCCTGATTCCACTACTGCAAGGCCCTAGAGGCTCCTTCCGACACTAGAACAAGCTAGGGTTCATGCTGCTCTCCCCTCCCCTAATTCACTGGAGGAGTGAACTATGATTTGGCATCATGGGTTTAAAAAAAAAAATCCAGAAATAGCTGCATACGCACTAAAGGGATGGTAACAACACCAGCCTCATAATGATTAAATGGAATAATTCATGAAAACATTCAAAACAACTAACACAGTGCCAGGTACATAATAAGTACAGAGTAAATGTTAGGTGTTTATAGTTTTTTTGCTTTTGTTTTTGAAAGGAAATGCTAGTAGAAAAACTTTTAAAACACAGATGAAAGTATCTATGGCTCTTGTTAAAATACTTTCTGTGTTTTCCTCTTTCTATACCTATTCTTTCAACATCCCCTTGATATCGTGTTGTGCTCAGAGAATGCAAGCCTTTCTTGCAATCTCAACTTCTACCTCACAAGTCTTTATTCGGACAAAACAGCAGCGGGTAGAGGGGGTGGTGCAGAAAAGAAAGAAAAGATCCCTTCTCCCCTTCAATGCCTTGTTTCTTTTTCTGAGCATGTGATAGTTCGATGTAGAATAATGAGTGACATCATATCCTAGAAATAAAATTCTCACAATTAACAAGGAGGTATTAAAAATATATCCAAATTTACTCCATCCTGAGTTAAGAGAACTCATATTTGGAAAAGCATCACTGTGCATGTTTCATTTCCAGGACTGGACAAGAAGCATTTGAAACAGTGCCTGGGGACCTCTGGCACAATATCCAGCACAGGGTAATTTTAAGTAACAGTGCTATATGAATGAACTAATATTTTCCTCTAACCAGCAATTAAATCTATTAACTTACTCAGCAAATACTTGTGAAGAGCCTACTGTATGCCAGATACTGTTGCCTTGTACAGGGATCCAAAAGTCAACAGGAAACACATGGTTTCTGTTCCCACCAAGTTTACAGCATAGTAGGGACAAGACAAATAAAAGGGCCTATACAATTTAGAATTACGAAGTGAGAAATCCAACAGAAAATATTAAATGGATGGATGGCAACACATAGAAGGGGCAACTAATCTAGGATTGGGGTCAGGGGAGTAGTCAGAGAAGAAGTGATAGACGTGACAAAGCCTGAAGAACAAATGAAGTCAGCCAAAGAAGTAGAGAAGGGGAAGGTAAAGGGCTTCAGGCAAATATTAAAAACAGAAAACTTGAGACAGCATGCCACATTTGAGGACGTTTGAGAAATTAATTAGAGTATGACTGAAGCTTAGAACATTTAAGGGACAGTAGGGGCAGGGAAGATTGGGAGACAGAAGACACATGGGTAGAGGGAATGGTGAGAGCTGAGGGTGGATATTTTAGCAGGGACCAATTGACCATGACCTGGTAAAAAGCACTTTGTGAAGCTGTATTTTAGACTAAAGACAACTGAAGGCATTTAAGGACTTTAAAAGCAAGGAAGTAAAGGAATCAGCATTTAGAGTAATTAATCTACCTGTGGCATGGAAATTGGATAGAAAGAAATAATTCAGTCTGTTGAAATAAATAAGCTTAATTTTTTTCTTTTTGTGACTTTAATCCTTCCTCCTCTAATGGTACCTTACTATAGGCAATTAAAAATGTTTATGTCTCTCTCATCTAAAAAACAACAAACCTACCCACTCCATTAACTGCCTATCACCCTGCAGTTACCATTCTATTTCTTAACTTACAGGACATTTCTTGAAAGTGAACTGCATGACTTTCTCCAAATCATTCCAAGTAACTCTGCATGGCTTACTCCTCACTTTACTCAGAAATCTAATGTTACACTAAAATGGGAATCTTTGAGACCTTCACATAAAATGGTACCCCTTTCCACATCTGTGGCATTCCCTATCCCTTATCTTCATCAGACACTATGGACAAGGCACTGCACTAAGAATTTTACATGATTTCTATCATGAACAGTAATGATATGGATGAAGAAAGTGAGGCTTAAAAGCTAACTTGCCAAAGGTCACAACATTTGCTAAACGCTGAAGCCAGAAATCAGATTCAGGTAAATTAATGGTTGGCATCACAAAATTGAAGGAGGACAAAGATAACAGCTTCTATTTTACTTTCTCTCTGAGAATAAGACAAGGTCATCTGTTAAGAATAAGAAGAAGGTATGATACAGGAAATCTGAAGAGAATAAAAGAAGTCTAAAATAGCCACATGAAAAATGGAAGAGAGAATGGATTAGGAAGTATTAAAGGACTACCAGGCAAAATTAAGGACCTAGTTGAAATTAGAAAATATAAATTTATAGTGACAATGACCTGTGTAACTTTTCATAAGGACCAAAGATGAAGGGGCAAATAAAGCATGTAGATAGACTAGTGATTCTCAACATAGGAGGGCTGGAGTGAACAATTTCTTCCCTTGGGACATTTGACAATGTCTGGAAATAATTTTGGTTGTCATAATCTGCAGGAAAGAAGTTGCTACTGGCATCCAGTGGATAAAGGTTAGGATGCTGCTAAACATCCCATAATGCCAAGGACAGCACTCTACAACACAGAATTATTTGGATCCAAAATGTCAATGGTGCTGATGCTGAGAAACCCTGACTGATCCAGGTTGGCAGATTTCCTAGGCACATAAATGGGAAGACAAAGAGACAAGAGAATTAAAAGACACTGATCAGAGTTAAGGCGACAGACCATGAAGGTAGGTAAGGCAAAAATTTAGTATGTGAGAGGCCTGACAGATCAACGAGGAAGACAAAGTGGCCTCTGTGTTTGAAATGTTCAAATGGCTGACATGCCATCAATGAGCGATCACTCTTAGGACATTACTACATCCATCCACGAATAATGTGATAGACTTTGCAGCTTTCAACTCTGAGTGACAGGGAAGAAACTATCATTTACTGTGAATTTGTATGAACCAAGCAGGATGCTAGTGTTGTTCACATTTGTTATTTCATTTATTCCTCATGTAATACTTGTAAGAAAGCTGTATTATTCTAATATCATAAAGAAGACATTGTGACACAGAGAGATGAAAGTTAGTGTATATGGTCATACAATGTGGATGACAGAGCTGGATTCACTCCAGAACAAGTGAATCTCCAAATTCACACTTTTTGAACCAAAACATAGGAGCCATGACTTACAAAAAAAAGGGTGGGGGAAGAGACTGGCCCATAGGTTTACAAACATCTGTTTGCACACAAAGTACACATGGCCTCAGTACTTTACAGTCACACCATAGATTTGTGTATGCAAATACCTCTTTACCTTAATGAAGACCCTCCTAATATGTGCCCTTATTTCAAAGTGGTGATCCATCAGACCAGAAGAGTTTATCCATGTGGAGCCTCCCCAGAACTGGGAAAACGGTATTTGTAAATGTTTTTAAAACATCAATGTTCTTAAACTACCTTTCTTAGATTAAGACCAGTTTGGGAAATAAATACGGTGCTTCTTTTTCTTAGGTAAAATATAAAACATACATTAGAGAAAAAGAAAATCAGCAAGACTTTCTTAATGTTTCGTGAAAAGCCATTAAGTCCAGGTTCTTTTCAAAATGAGTTGAAAATGAATCTTTAAAAAAAAAAACTGTACTATATTTAAAGATAACACTACTGACACTGCAGCAGGGATGTGTTCTCAGCATTGACTATATCCATTTAATTGAAAAAACAGCAATAAAGAGAAAATAAAAATAGTTTTATATGACATATTATATACAAGTAAGCTGAGATTAACTCTATCTTTCCCATTATTTGGCAACTCAAGATAAGTTATAGTATGGAATAAAAGAGCCTAACTTAATGATGCTATGGGAAGTTGATAAAGTACAGGCGGTGTTTGAGGGGAGTGTGAGGGTGCTGGTAATGTGCTGTTTCTTATTCTGGGTGCTGCTTATATAAGTGCATTTAGTTTTTAAAAATTCATTGAGATATATCTTTAACACTATCATGTGTCACATGACAACATGTTTTGGTCAATGACAGATGGCATATAGGACAACGGTCCCATAAGATTATACTGGAGCTGAATAATTCCAATCACCCGGTAATGTCATAGCTGCCATTACATCCTAGCACGGCACATCACTCATGTATTTGTAGTGATGCTGGGGTAAACAAATCTAATGTGTTGCTCGTCATTTAAAACGTAAAAATGAGGCCAGGCGCAGTAGCTCACACCTGTAATCCCAGCACTTTGGGAGGCCGAGGTGGGCCGATCACCTGAGGTCAGGAGTTTGAGACCAGCCTGGCCAACATGGCAAAACCCTGTTTCTACTAAAGCTACAAAAATTAGCTGAGCGTGATGGTGGGTGCCTATAATCCCAGCTACTCAGGAGGGTAAGGCAGAACAATCACTTGAACCTGGGAGGCGGAGGTTGCAGTGAGCAGAGATCTCGCCACTGCATTCCAGCCTGGGTGACAAGAGTGAAACTCCATCTCAAAAAAAAAAAGGAAAAAATGAGAGTATAAGCTACAGCAGCAGGAGTCATGGCAAGACAAGCGTTTAGAAAGCTTCTTCCACTCTTTCACTGAGTACTGGCTGAAAGAAGTAGAGCTGAAACTGTAACTAAAGGATGCATTATGCTCTGGAAAAATTTCAAGTAAAAGTACTGCAAGCAAGAGGAGTAGCTGTTGGATGGGGGTCTAAAAGGAATGAGTGGAGAGATTCAACACTGGGATTACAAGTGTGTGCCACCATGCCTGGCTAATTTTTGTATTTTTAATAGAGGCAGTGTTTCATCATATTGGCCAGGCTGGTCTTGAACTTCTAACCTCAAGTGATCTGCCCACCTCGGCCTCCCAAAGTGCTGGGATTACAAGTGTGAGCTGCGGGCCAGGCCTACTTTTCCATATGTTATACCAGGGATCCTCAACCCCCAGGCTATGGACCAGTACTGGTCCATGGCTTGTTAGGAATCAGGCTGCACAGCAGGAGGTGAGCTGCCTGTGAGGGAGCATTACCGCCTGAGCTCTGCCTCCTGTCAAATCAGCAGCTGCATTAATTCTCACAGGAGCACAAACTCTATTGTGAACTAAGCATTCGAATGATCTAGGTTGCGTGCTCCTTATAAGAATCTAATGCCTAATGATCTGAGGTGGAACGGCTTCATCCCAAAACTATTGATCCCACCCCAGCCCTTGGAAAAACTGTCTTCCAAGAAACTGGCCACTGGTGCCAAAAAGGCTGGGGTCCACTGCTCTATACCTCAAATGTACAAGCTGTCTGCAACCTGAGCCTTGCACATGCTACTTCCTTTATGAGAATGCACTTTTCCAGGCTCTTAACCTACTGGGCTCATTCTCAATCTTTAGGCCTCAGCTAAACTGCCGCCTCTTCATAAGCCCTTCATGGACACCCTCACAGAAAGTGACTCCTCACTTATTCATTCTTTCTTGTCCCTCTATTTATTTCCTTCACAGGACTTAGCACAATCTGTAATTATTTATTTACTTGCTTATTATCTGTCTTGTTCACAAGAGTGAATGAAAGCTTCTTGAGGGAAAGGACTTTGTCTTGTTTAATCACTAACTTTCAATATAAGCATTCAATAAACATCTGCTGAATGCATGAATAAATAAAGGAGGCATTAATAACAACAATAGTGATGACAAAAATAACAGTTAACCTTTACTGAGCACTTACCATGCATCAGGCACTTAATGAGTAAACTATAGATAGCTCATTTAATCCATGCAACAACTCTATGTGCTAAGTACTAGCTCACTAACCTTAGAAATAAGAAAACTGAGATGAGTTGTTATCTTGCCCAGCAGTCACACAACTTAGTGTGTGGGCAAGATAATCAAGGTAATCTGTTCAAGGTGGCCTAAAAGTTGGCAAGGAATGAAGATGGCAGAGATAGAGAAAACAGAAATAGTTATTTTACTAACTTCTCTGCTTCTAGCTTTTCCAGTACCTTCCTCATCTCAGATTTTACTATTATAGCTTTTATTTTTCATCATCCCTCTCTCCCAATTATTTTTAACTACTGACTCTTTTCTCCTTGCTATTTACTCTGATTCAAAATAATTTCATGGGGCTATTTTAACATTTACATGTAATATTTTAATATAAAACAATTAGTATTTACTATGATATTACATAAATACCTACAATTTTATTTTATAATAAGATATAATCTGCACCAATAACACTTGATCCCCCTTTTTTTCTTGCATAGTGACTCTCACAAAGCAGTCAGCTTAGCTGTGGACTGTTTTGAATAAAAAGAAAATGAAGAAAAGGAAAAGCTTCCTCCTCCTTCCTTTCTATCACCTAAGAAGGTAGACAAGAGTATAAAATACTACCCAAGCCTGTCTTTAAGAGCCCTTCTTTATTGTGACTGAAAATTTGCTTTGAAGAAAGAAATTTTAATTATGCCTTAGTATTGCTCAATTTAATACTGTCACCACATAATACCTCCTGGTTGTTCCCGTAACAAGCTTATAGCTACAACCCTTCTCCAGGGAAAAAGCAGGTCTGGGCTCCGCGCTCTTTCCAGACAAACAAGGCAACTTTCAGAGAGCTTTCTAAGCAGTTGAATCAGATAGCTGCTACAACACTTCTAGTTGAGTCCCAAGAGGAAATTTTCTTGCCAACTTCAGAAACAGCTATTTGTCAGTACAAAAGAGAATTCATTCTAAACTAAGGGGGGGCAGCAGGTGGGGCAATGCAACCTAGCAGAAATTCCTTTTCCTTACAGAGAAACTTTTCCTTTAAACAAAATATAGAGTAAATCATAACTTTTTCTTTCTCTTTCTCTCTTTCTTTTGAGACAAGATCTCACTTTGTCACCCAGGCTGGAGTAAAGTGTGATCTCAGCTCACTGCACCCTCGACCTCCTGGGCTCAAGGGATCCTCCTGCCTCAGCCCCACAAGTAGCCACCATGCCTGGCTAATTTTTTGTATTTTTTGTAGAGACAAGGTTTCACCATGTTGCCCAGGCTGGCACTTTTTCTTTCAAAGTCAAGCTGAAACTCCAAATAAAAAGATTCCTTCTGATATGAAAAAAGTTTGATGAAATAATCATGGGAAGGAAAATTTTAATCTACAATAAAGATTAAAAAGACTATAAAGAAATGGTCAGGCGAGGTGACTCATGCCTGTAATCCCAGCACCTTGGGAGGCTGAGGCTGGTGGATCACTTAGGGTCTGGGGTTCAAGACCAGCCTGGCCAACATGGCAAAACTCTGTCTCTATTAAAATTACAAAAAGTAGCCAGGCATGGTGATGCAAGCCTATAGTCCCAGCTACTCAGGGTGCTGAGGCACAAGAATCATCTGAACCCAGGAGGCAGAGGTAGCAGTAAGCAGAGATTACACCCACTGGACTCCAGCCTGGGTGATACAGTCAGACTCTGTATCAAAAAAATATAAAATAAAACAAAAATAAAAGATTATAAAGAAAAAAAGCACAATAATAAATATAAATAATCACTAAAAATACAAGAAAAGGAAAAAGAAAACAAATTATACTTTTTAATATGTCAACCTCTAAGTGGCAATGTGGATGCAGGTCAAAGTGTGGATGCAGGTCAAAGCAACTGAAAATAATTCAGACAAATAACCTACCACAGTTTTGTCTGAATAACCCCAACATGAACTTAAAATCTTCCTTGTTAGTTCTGAGGTACTGACTAAAACGAGTCTAAACAACTGTCACATATATCTTCAAGGTAAGTGTCAGGTGAAAGTGTTAGCTTAAGTGGGGGAAATAGAGGATGATTGATTTTCAATTGCCTGGATTTCTTTATTTCTTTCCATTTCTCTCCTTTATGTCAGCCTTTCCCTTATCATCTTTTTTCAACACCATTCATAATTCAAGCAAATGAGTATGGAGACTTGCCAAAATAATGTATTTTAGCATATTAAAATCTAAATCAACATATATGTAAGAATCACAGGCTATTTTTAAGTAGATGAGATCAACAACTCCTAATTTTTTATTTTATTTTATTTTTTGAGACGGAGTTTCACTCTTGTTGCCCAGGCTCGTGTGCAATGGTGCAATCTCAGCTCACTGCAACCTCTGCCTCCTTGGTTCAAGCGATTCTCCTGCCTCAGCCAAATGAGTAGCTGTGATTACAGGCATCAGCCACCATGCTCTGCTAATTTTTGTATTTTTAATAGACAGGGGGTTTCACCATGTTGGCCAGGCTGGTCTCAAACTCCTGACCTTGGGTGATCCACCCACCTCAGCCTCCCAAAGTGCTAGGATTACAGGCGTGAGCCACCGCGCCCGGCTCAATTGTTTTATTTCTGTGTCTCTTCTCTCGTCTCTCTCTCTCTTTCTTTCTTTTTGAGACG
>CAUYQU010074434.1:0-37407 GCA_963574635.1 Cheracebus regulus
TAAAATCTCTTCCTCTTTCTTTCTCTTTCATTCTTTTTTTCTTTCTTTTGCTGTTTCTTTCTTTCTCCTTTTCTCTCTGTTTCTAAAATCTCTTCCTCTTCCTTTCTCTCTTTCATTCTTTTTATTCTAAAAAAAAATAAATAAATAAAAATAAAAAAAATAAAAAAAATAAAAAAAAAAGAAGTATATCCCTCATGATAGGTTCTATAGCAAATTCTTCTTTAAAGGCTATTGTACCCAACAGACCTTAAATTCTCTTGCGAAAGTTATGCTAAATAATAGGATTGGCTAACCAGAAAAGTACCTGTGCAGCTGCTGACACTTGTGGTCCATGAGGAAACAGTTCAAATGTAGATTATAAAAATTCAGTGGTAGGGGATTGATGAATAAATTGCTTAGTGGAGTGAGTAAACTCTTTAGCTCATTCTTTGATCTGTTTGATTTTAGGAGGTTTGGTTTCTGGGGATATTGGGTAAGGAGCATACTCCAAACTCTTGGTATTATCCTGACAATAGTCATAATAATAGTCTCCCTGGTGTGCTGTATTCTCTCAAAAACTTTAAATGATTGTTCGCAACCATCTCTAGAACGTCATATTGTCTCTCTTCAACTGGAATTACAAGTTGAAAGAAATGTGCAACCAAGAGGACTTTATAACCTATAAATGACACACTGAGACCAGAAACCCAAAATGATGGTAACTGAGAGTGGTGCTAAGGCCCTACATTTTGGTCACACTCTCACCTAAGTGAGAACACAACCAAAAAAGGGGGAATTTTTTTAACAAAATTTTGGGAGGCCATTGTTTTAGGCTGAACTCATGCACTAGGCCCCAAAACCAAACCAAACCAAAATGAAGTCATTTGTGCTAAGACTTTAAGGAAACACATGGATTCTGGAACAGACCAGGTTTTGTTTTTTCTTCCACAAATCTCTGTAACAAACATTTCTGACAGCATAGGTATCCATCCCCAAAGTTCCCATTAAATCTTTTAACCAAATTCATTTCTCTCACCTAGAAACCATCACACTTCAGATGATCATGCAACAAAGGCTTCTGCCAGTTCCAGGTGAAGACACCACCGCTGGCCATCAGTAAGCTACCCTGTCTCCACTAAATAGAGCAAGGCAAATTCCGTGATCCCCACTAGGTAGGGACTACGCCCCAAGCCAGCATGAAGAAGTTATAGAGAAAAAAACAATCGGTCCCTCTGCCTCCCATAAAGATGTATGGGGATCACATCTGTCAAGAGGGGGATGAGTCAGGAAAATAGGATCTGAAGGCTGGGAACATAAGGCCAATTCACACTTCAGCTATAACAGGAAATATCCTCTCGATAGGGCATACTCTGTAAATGACTTTGTAACTTTCCTTCATCCTCTCCATTTACATAAGACATACACCAAGTAATCAATGGAATCCTCTAGGGGTGTTTAAACTCACAAAAACTCTGTGACAGGGTCTTTGATCCCCTACACCCAGGCCCGCTCCCACACGGTAGTGTCCTTTCCTTTTTAATACATCTCTTCATTCCTTCCTTGCTTTGTTTGTGTGTTTTGTCCAATTCTTTGTTCAAGATGCCAAGAACCTGGACACCTTCTACTGGTAACACTAACCTGGAGACACTGCCAGAGGGAAGGTTCCAGAGACCCTTGAGGGCAAAGGTTGAGGGAAGAGCCTGGCCAAGGCTCCATGCTTCGATTCCAGGGCAGGCCACTGCTTCTACTCTGAAACTGAAATACGTACTTAAACATCCCAACTAAATTGAAAAACAGGACTCAGTCAGCGGTGGACTGCGCTGTGTCTTCTCAATCCTATTCCTCACTGTGAAGGTATTTAGATGCAGGGCCTTCGGGAGGTGATTTGGGTTAGGCGAGGTCATGAGGGTGGGGCTCTCATGATGGGATTAGTGCCCTTATTAGAAGGGAGAGACACGGAGAGCTTGCTTTCTCTTCCCCACTTTCTCTCTCTTTCTCACTCCTTGGACATATGAGGACATAGCAAGAAGGGGGCCAACTGCAGGCCAAGGAGACAGCCTGCACCGGACCCTGAGAAGCAGGACTGCACCGGACCCTGAGAAGCAGGCCTGGCTGGCACCCTGATCTTGGACTTGCTGGCTCCAGCGCTGCGCGAACACAGTTTCTGAACCTCCAGAAACTGGTTTCAAGCCAATCCCATAACTTCTATGACTTTCTGAATAAGATATCAGTAAAATCATTACACAACTTTGTCAAAATTAAGTTATAGGTTAAATTCTTTATGTCTTAATGGCTCACCCAGTTCAATTAGGCCTTCAGGACCCTACATCCCCTATTATAGAAAAACTGCTCACTTTCCATGACCACACTCTTATAATTATTTTCCTAATTAGTTCTCTAGTCCTATATATTATTTCCCTAATACTCACAATAAAATTAACTCATACTAGCACCATAGGTGCCCAAGAAATTGAGACTGTCTGAGCTATCTTACCTGCCATTATCTTAATTTTAATTGCCCTTCCATCTCTATATATTCTGTATATAACAGATGAGGTTAACAACCATTCTCTTACCATCAAAGCAGTTGAACACCAATGATATTGAAGCTATGAATGTACAGACTATGAAGAATTAGGCTTCAATTCTTATGTGGTCCCAATAGCAGACCTAAAGCCAGGAGAACTTCGACTTCTCGAAGTTGATAACTGAACGATTCTCCCAATGAGATGTCCCCATCTGTATATTAATCTCATCTGAAGATGTCCTGCACTCATGTACTATTCCCTCATTAGGCCTCAAAACAGATGCAGTCAATCCCCGGACACTTAAATCAAACTACCTTGACTGCTACATGACCAGGCCTTTACTATGGACAGTACTCAGAAATTTGTGGGTCTAACAACAGTTATAGCTATTGTCCTAGAATTAACCCCCTTAAAATGCTTCAAAACCTGATCCACATTCGCACTATACTATCACTGTAAAGCTTCTCAACATTAACCTTTTAAGGTAAAGACTTAGGAATCTACACCTCTCTGCAGTGAATGCCTCAGCTAGATATTTCCACATGGTCCATTGTCATCCTGTCATTAATCATAACTTTATTCTCCCTTATTCCATTAAAATTATCCAATTTCATTAATCATGCACCCCCTACACCAAAAATAATCAAAATGCAAAAACACAAAACCCCCAGAGATTAAAATGAATGAAAATCTATTCATCTTTTTTACTACTTCGACAATTCTAGATCTACCCACAGCAGTAGTCATCATTTTATTTCCCACCGTACTATTTCCAACCTCCAATCATCTAATTTGTAACCAATAGATTTCCATTCAACAATAATTAATTCAACTTGTACTAAAACAAATAATAATTACCCATAACATTGAAGGACGAACCTGATCCCTTATACTCACATTCCTAATTCTCTTCACTGTTTCAACCAATCTCCTCGGGCTTCTACCCTATTTACTTACACCAACTACCCAATTATTAATAAATCTAGGTATAGCGATTCCCTTATGAGCAGGCACAGTAATTACAGGCTTCTGCTTTAAAATGAAAATCTCCTTAGCTTACTTTTTACCACAAGGCATATCTATGCCACTTATCCCAATACTAGTAATCACTGAAACCATTAGCCTATTCATTCCACCAATGGTATTAGCTGTGCAATTAACAGCCAACATTAAAGCTGGTCACCTACTCATACATTTAATTGGGGGAGCCACAGTAGTACTATCAACTATTAGTCTTCCCACAGCTTCAATCACTTTCATAATTCTAATCCTACTGACCCTTCTCGAATTTGCCATAGCCCTTATTCAGGCTTATATCTTCATACTACGAGTAAGCCTTTATCTATATGACAAATACAATGACCCACCGAGCGTGTACTTACCATATAGTCAAACCCAGGAGTTCTCTCAACTCTCCTAATACTTCTGGCCTAACCATGTGATTTCACTTTAATGCTATCACTCTTTTAACCCTAGGCCTACTAACCAACACACTAACTGTAAACCAATGATGACCTGACATTACCCAAGAAAGTACATTTCAAGGTCACCATACAACAACTGTCCAAAAAGGCCTCTGATATGGAATAATTCTACTTATTATCTCAGAAGTATTCTTATTTGCTGGTTTCTTCTGGGCATTCTACCACTCTACTCTAACCCCAACTCCAGAATTAGGAGGACACTGAGCCCCAACAGGTATTCTTCCCCTCAACCCATAAGAAGTACCCCTCCTGAATACATCTGTATTACTCACATCAGGAGTTTCAATTACTTGGGCTCATCACAGCCTGACAGAAGGTAGTAGAAAGCAGATAATTCAAGCATTATCCATCACAATTGCCTTAGGTGTTTATTTCACCCTTCTACAAACCTCAGAATATTTCAAGGCCCCCTTTACTATCTCTGATGGAATCTACAGGTCAACATTCTTTGTAGCCACAGGCTTTCATGGACTACACGTTATTATTGGATCAACATTTCTCACTATCTGCCTCTTCCGCCAATTAAAATTCCACTTCACATACAACCACCACTTTGGCTTTAAAGCTGCGGCCTGATATTGACACTTCGTAGATGTAGTGTGATTATTCTTATAAGTCTCTATCTACTGATGAGGATCCTGCTTTTTTAGTATAAACAGTACCACTGACTTCCAATCAATTAGTTTCAATAATATCCAAAAGAGAGTAACCTGACACCAGCCTTAGTAACTGACACCTTATTGACCCTATTATTACTAATAATTATGTTTTTGCTCCCACAACTTAATATTTATACAGAAAAATCCAGCCCCTGTGAATGCAGATTTGACCCAATATCCTCTGTTCACCTCCCCTTTTCCATAAAATTCTTCCTAGTAGTCATCACATTCCTCCTCTTTGACTTAGAGATTGCTTCACTACTACCCCCGCCACAAGCCCTTCAAACAAACAACTTGATACTAAGAATCAGCGCAGCCCTTATACTAGTTACCATTTTAATCCTAGGCTTGACTTATGAATGAGCCCAAAGAGGGTTAGATTGAGTTGAGTTGGTAGATAGTTTAAGTCAAAATAAATGATTTTGACTCATTAGATTATGATAGGCCATATTTACCAAATACCCTCTATTTACATCAATATTATATTAGCATACAGCATGTCACTACTGCGAGTATTAGTTTATCAGTCCTACTTAATATCATCCCTATTATGCCTAGAAGGCATAATACTATCAATATTTATCATAAATACTCTTATAACTTTAAACATACATTTCACTCTAGCATCCGTAATACCCATCATCCTCCTAGAATTTGCAGCCTGTGAAGCCACAGTGGGCCTTGTTTTACTAATTTCAATCTCCAACACCATACGGCCTAGATTACATACAAAATCTAAATTTACTTCAATGCTAAAAATTATTATTCCAACAATTATACTGTTACCAATGACATGATTCTCTAAAATTTCTATAATCTGAATCAACATGACTACTCACAGCCTACTCATCAGCCTCATTACCCTATTATTTTTTAACCAATTCAGTGATAACTCATCCAACTTCTCATTAACATTATCTTCTGACCTGCTCATGTCACTCCTTATAATCTTAACAGCCTGACTACTACCTCTTATAATTCTAACAAGCCAGTATCACCTGACCAATGAATCACTCCCACAAAATAAGCTCTATATTTGTATATTGATTTCCCTGCATATTTTTAAAAATTATAGCATTCACAGCCACAAAACTAATCATATTTTATACGCTGTTTGAAGCTACATTAATTCCTACCCTAATCATCAACACGTCTGTTGTCGGAGTCACCCAGTGTGGTCTTCAGCCCAAACTCACACAAATCCTCCCTGCAGACCACCCTGCCTGTCACTCCCGATGCCCAGCCATACTGGGTGTTGGTCAGTTCCAGAACACATGGAGCTCTCCCTACCTCCGAGCCTTCTTCTGCTGAGAATGCCTCCCCAGTCGTCTCAGGTTGTCTTGTTCCCTGTCTTAATATCACCTCCTTAAAGGACTTTCTTCCCTGGCCACCCGATGAACATTTCTCATCTCCCATCATGCTTCATGCTTCACTCCAGGAACTTATTGAAATTTGCAGTCACTTGATTCACTTCCTATTTTCTCCTGTACACAGGGGCTCCCCATGTTTTCCTCCCCGGGGAGGACGGGGCCCTGAGATACCTTAGGACTGGCTGGTGAGGGGGCTGGGACAAGGAGATGTCAGGGTCGGGGAGCATTTGGGGAAGTCAGTGAGGGCGGCTGTCCATGGCCCCTGCATGTGACTTCAGTGGGGGGGTATTGCCATAGTTGAACTTCTTACATGGTGACTGACTTTCTTCAGAGAGAAGGTCTCCCAAAATTGGGTAGCAGCTTTAAAATTCTTTTTGACTTAGCCTCCGAAGTCACATGGCACCTCCACTCTACTCTTTGATGAAACAGCCACAAACCCACCGAGGTTCAAGGGGAGAGGATGTAGGTCCAACCTCTCCATATTGGAGGATCAAAGCCTTAAGCAGACATGTTTCCAAACTGCCTTCTGGTCCTCTGTGCCCTCTGACTAAAAATCATTTATACTCCAATTGTATGAAAAATACACCTACCCTCCCCAAGAGCTCTTCAAGTTCTCATTCCATTACAGGCCCAACTTCAAGGTCCAAAAGTTCATCATCTAAGTCAGGCTCAGGTGTGGTGGAGGCATCTTGGATGCAGTACCTTGAGTGCTGTCCCTTCTGGTCTGATGCCCCATGAAATCTAGAGACAAGTCATCTGCACCCCATTTAACCAACATGTAATTGTGGGACAGGCATAGGGTAACTTCTAGTAGTGGGTCAAATGGTGACCCATGCCTCCACCAACACACTCTGTCAAAAAAGACACATCCAAGTCCCAACCCCAGAATCTGTGATTGCAATCTTATTTGGAAAAAATTTGTTGTAGATGCAAGTTAAGGATCTTGAGATGAGATCATTCTGGATTTAGGGATGTTCCTAAATTCAATTATAAGTATTCTTATAAGAGGAAGGAAGAGGAAGATTTGGTATCCAGAGACCCAGAGAAGAAGGCCATGTGATGACAGAGGTACAGATTAACATCGTCCATCTATAAACCAAGGAATATTTGGTGCCACAAGAATCCAGAAAAGACAAGGAAGGGTTCTCTTCTAGCACCTTCGGAGAGAGTCCATCCCTACCAACACATTGATTTTGTACTTCTGGTTTCTCAAACTGTAAGAGAATGAATTTCCGTTGTTTTAACTGCCATGTGTGTGGTAATTTGGTACAGCAGCCTAGGAGACAGACTGCAATTAAGACTCCTATTCCACTAGGGGCTGTGGGGAGGAAGACAAACACTAACCCAGGACCACAGCAATTCTGGAATCTAGCCGGACACAGATTGCCAGTTTGTTAAATAGATCATGAAAGACTTTTTTTATTTTTAAAAATTTATTAAAAATTTTTTTTTATTTTTAAAAATTTATTTAAAAAAATTTTTTATTTTAAAATATTTATTAATTTTTTTATTTTTAAAAATTTATTTTAAAAATTATGGTAAAATAAACATAGCATAAAATTTACCATTTTAATTATAATACATAACTATAAATACATTCATCTTGTTATATAACTATCACCGCCATCCATCTCCAGAACGTTTTCTATCTTCTCAAGTGGAAACTCCATATCCATTAAAAACAACTCCTGGCTGGGCGCAGTGGCTCACACCTGTAATCCCAGCACTTTGGGAGGGCCAGGCAAGTAGATCACTTGAGGTCAGGAGTTAGAGAGAAACCTGGCCAACATGGTGAAACCTTGCCTCTATTAAAAATACAAAAATTAGCCAGGCGTGTTGGTGCATGCCTGTAGTCCCAATTATTCAGTAGTCTGAGGCAGGAGAATCACTTGAACCCAAGAGGTGGAGGTTGCAGTGAACCAAGATGCACTGTACTCCAGCCTGACTTCCTCTCAAAAACACAAAATGAAACCAAACAAAAACTCCTTAGTCTCCCCTCCCCGAGCCTTTGGAAACCACCATTTACACTTTCTGTTTTTATGTTGTGAACTCTGAAAACCTGAGACAGGTCTCAGTTAATTTAGAAAGTTTATTTTGCCAAGGTTGAGGATGTGCATCCATGACACAACCTCAGGAGGTCCTGTGCCCAAGGTGGGTGGGCACAGTTTGGTTTTATACATGTTAGGGAGACATGAGACATCAAACATCATATGTAAGATGAACATTGGTTTAGTCCAGAAAGGTGGGACAACTCAAAGCGGGGAGGGGGCTTCCAGGTTATAGGTAGATAAGAGACAAATGGTTGCATTCTTTTGAGTTTCTAATTAGCCTGTCCAAAGGAGTTGATCAGATATGCATTTATCTCAGTGAACAGAGGGGTCACTTTGAATAGAATGGGAAGCAGGTTTGCCCGAAGCAGTTCCCAGCCTGACTTTTCTATTTTGCTTAGTGATTTGGGGGCCCCAAGATCTGTTTTCCTTTCACAATGTATTTAACTACTATAGAATACCTCCCATGTGGGGAATCATTTGGTATTTGTGACTGGCTTCTTTCATTTAACACAGTATCTTCAAGCTTCATCCATGTTGTAGAATGTGGCAGAATTTCCCTCCTTTCTAAGGTTCAACAGTATTACTTTATATGTTTATACCACATTTTGTTTATGCATTCATTCACAGATGGACAGTTGAATTGCTTCCACTTTTTGGCTATTGTGAATAATGTTGCTATGAACGTGGATGTACAAATATCTGTTCAAGTTTCTGTTTTCAGTTCCTTTGGAGATATACCCAGAAGTGAAATTGCTGGATCATATGGTAATTCTATTTTTAATTTTTTGAGGAACTATCATGCTGTTTTCCATAGTGGCTGTGCCATTTTACAATCCCTCTAGCAGTCCATAAGAATTTCGAGTTCTTCCCATGGAAGACTTTTTAAAAAGTGCAAACAGGCCAAGTGCAGTGACTCACGCCTGTAACCCCAGCACTCTGCACTCTGAGAGTCGGAGGCAGGTGGATCGCTTGAGTCCAGGAGTTCAAGACCAGCCTGGGAAACATGGAGGAACCTCGTCTCTACAAAAAGATCAAAAAAGTTAGCTGGGCTCAGGAGGCTGAGGCAGGAGAATAGCTTGAGCCTGGGAGACAGATTACAGTGAGCCATGATCATGCCACTACACTCTTGAGCAATAGCGTGAGACTCCGCCTCAAAAAAAAAAGTACAAATAATTATCTCCATACTTTTCCAATAAGATGATTTTCTTCTCCTTTCTTTTTCAACAGTAAGCCCATAAAATATTTATTTCATGAATATTTGTTCTGCTTTGCCATCCTAATATATCCATTTCCCTACTATAACCAGTAAAAACAAAAAAAATCAAGTGATTCCTTTAGATTAGGTTAATAAAATTTGCAACAAAGTTGATGGTAAAGATAAGTCATGGTGTGATGTATGTACACGCCAGACATTCTGGCTCACTCATCTATAAGCAATTCTATCAGAAATACATGAGACGTCATGTGTGATACTCTCCAACACATTGCGCCTAACCACAAAAAACTCTCTAAATGTTACTCCTTCCCTCTCAGAACCCTGAACCAAAGTTAAATGATTAGTAACATGTCATGTATCATCTTGTCATTGATTTTCAAATCTTCTATGAACTAAACAATATCACTTTTTAAAAATTAAAGATTGAAAATGCATATCAATGCATAAACAGAACAAAGAGAGGCTGCTCTGATTCCCCAAGGGTGAAATGAATTGGAGTGGGAGATATTCCCCCAAATTCCTTCTCTTACTTGAGGAATCTCTTCCGAATATAGTTTTAAAAGTAATACCTTCAAACCAGGGTTGGCAAACTATGGCCTGTGAGCCAAACCCAGCCCATTGCCTGCATTTGTCAGTAAAGTTTTATGGGAACTTAGCTGTGCCCATATGTTTACATCTTGTCTGCAACTTTCTTAGTACAATGCCAGCATTGAGTCATCACAACAGACTATATGGTCCACAAACCTAAAATATTCACTATTTGGCACTTTACGGAAAAAACCTGCCAACTGTTTTCTAATTACTGAGCTCAATGGACAGAGAAACTTATGAGTAAGCATGATAATCAGGGCTCAAGCTGCAGTCTGTCCAGCGATGTGGTTCACTAAGTGACCAGCTGGGATGCTTGAAGGCTTCTGTGGTGAGAGCATAGAGCAAGACAGAGGATAATGCAGGGTATTAGCAGTCTGACCAGGAGCATTTGAAGTAGGAGGCTTGTGGTTTCCTGAAGGATAAAAGAATGCTGTTAGCAGAAAGAGGAAAAGATATAGGACAAGAACAAAGGAAGAACATGCAACATCTGTTTTTAAAACAATGGAAAACTAAATGAAAGAATAATCCAACAAAAATGGGATACAAATGTATTCTTTCTTTTTCTCAACTTTTATTTTAGATTCAGAGGGTGCATGCGCAGGTTTGTTACGTGGGCATATTGCATGATGTTGAGGTTTGTGGTGTGATAGAACCCATCACCCAGGTAGTGAGCATAGTACCCGATGGGTAGTTGTTCACCCCTTGCCCCTTCTCTACCTCCCCACTCTAATAGTCCCCAGTGTCTGTTGTTCCCATCTTAACGTCTATAAGTACCCAACATTTAGCTCCCATTCATGAGAAGTTGCGGTGTCTGTTTCTGCATTAATTTGCTCAGGACAGTGGCCTCCAGCTGCAGCTATGCTGCTGCAAAGGACATAGCTTTGTTCTTTTGTATGGCTGCATGGTATTCCATGGTGTATATGCACAACATTTTCTTTATCCAATCCACTGTTGATGGGCACCTAGGTTGACTCCATGTCTTTGCTATTGCGAATAGTGCTGTGATGAGCATACAAGTACATGTGTCTTTAACATAGTCTTAATAGAAATATATACTAGCAATACAACTAAGTCTTTAAATTGGAAGCAAATGGAATGGATTCGTGCCTTGACATTGGCAAACACACAGAGAACTTTTCAGTTTTCAATTGCCTGGGCTTTCAGACTCAATAGTTTTATCTATGAGAAATACTATGGTCCGATGGCATTCCTTAAGCTACCACGTGGAAAACCAAAGGGCTCCCATACTCGTTCTTAGCACTCCAACAAGATGCAGAAGACAGTGCTACAATTTAAAGATAACATTAAAAATCTGAAACCCCTTTCTATTTTCCGTTGAAATCAGTAACTTTGACCAGTATATGATAAATATTATTTGACTAAAATTTCTGCACACTTTCAGTTAAAAAAAAAAGAACATGGATCTGTCTACCTCCACAACTGCTGTTTGTGTTTGCTGATGCTGATGAGGCTTTTTGAAGCCTTTTGGTTCAAAACCCTGCTGAGATCAAAGAGTTTTCAAAAGGAATCCAGGCATAACAGTGACACTTGCATACATATTCACCTTTGCTCTTTGCACAGTATAATGAACCAGGCACTCTGTACTTTATTCTGGTGTCCCACAGAGTAATAAACATGTTCTTTGGACAGAAAGAGAAATTCAAAAAGTAATTTATTGTGATATTACTCCTTGATTATGTTCATATTTTCCTCAGTACTATGTAATTAGGAGTTGCAAAGGCTGAGCCAAACAGGGATTAGAAAGGGACTTAAATGTTACGCAGCTGACAGAATGAATTACTCATTTCTCCTAGTGTTCGTATGTTTAAATATTTATGGGATTTTACATACAGGATTGTTTTGGTGGCCCATTGCCAGAGTGAAATACAGCATTCTGATTAATTACAGTGTAGCCAGGTTTTAAGGAAAATTCAGCCAAGTTGGGTTCTTTTGAAATAGATTGCTTTAAATGGGTTGGCTGGTGATTAAAATCTCTTCCATGGCTGTGGTCAGTACTGCTGAAATGTCGCATTCACATGGATCCCATGTGAGCCAGGAGGTCTGATTTGGTGAATTGACCACATACAGTTAGTGCCACCAGTGCCCCATATCCAACCTACTCATTGTCAGATGTAAGGTCAAAGTCAAGGGCGGTAAAGACTTAGGAGCGTGGCTGAGTCTGTGTCCAGAGTCAAACCCTATGTTGCCTCCTCAAATCTGAAGGGGCTCTCTTCACATTGACCTTGCCATGAGCAAGAAAGAGCTCCTAGCATCACGCACACATTCTGCCAGGCGGCGTGTTGTCAACGGATGTCACTATTCTGTCAAAGACCTAAAACTGTAACAGATGTGATTGCCATTTTTAGCTATTGTTAATTGGTTCAGACAAATTTACTGGAGAAAACATTTCTCTCAGATGATAGAATTATAAAATGATATATGACGTTTTCTAATTCTTCCTTTCACTTAATATTTTTAAATACCTCTCAATTTAAATAAATATTTCAACAACACCAGTTTCAATGGCTACAAAGTTCTCTTTTGTATAAGTAAACCATAGTTTATTATACCAATTTCCTATGATTGAACATTTCTTTGTATGTACATCTTCATGCTCTTATCTCTTCACTTGTGCTAAAGTTTGAAAATAAACACTAAATCAAAGACATGCCCTTTTTAAGGTTGAACTGTGTTTTCGAATCATGTGACAGAAGCATTGTGATAATTTATATTTTCACCAGTAGCTGCATACCTAGTACGCAACTCCCGACACCCTCAACAATATCATTTTTTTGCCTCAAGTAACTTTGAAGGTGACACTTTTCCTTGACTACTGTTGTAATTTGCACCTTCTATAAACTCTAGACAACCGACTTTTTACAATTAAAACCTGTAGTTATAGGCCATATAGGATTTCCTCAACAGCTCACAAGGTCACATCAGCTTTGATCTGCTTTCCCTAATTGTCCTGCGTCCTCTCAGCGTGCAACTTCAGTGTTCAGGCACCTTCAGCTACGCCTGCGTTCCTGACCCAACTTTGAGACCTGAGCATGGCGTTGACTTCATGGTGGGGATCCATGCTGGGGCCAGGCTTTCAGGCTCGGGCCTGCTCTGGCTTTTCCCTACTTTCGACCTGTGCATCTCCACACACGCCGTCTCCCTGCCCGCTGCCCTACCCAGGACAGTGTCCCCACAAGGGCACTATCATCCCTGCCTTCAAGCTGTGCAGTCCAAACACTCACCATAAAGTGTCTCCATCCTTTGCCTGCTGGACATTATTACTTTAAGGTCTAGCAAATAGCCCCATTGTTCTACAGACTGTCTAGGAACTTAAAGTTGCTGAATTATGAAAGTGACATTCCCCTGCTCCATCCCAGGCATTTGAACTCGGCCTGAACCTCTCTTCTAGTGATTCTTGGGACTTTTCAGCGTTCAGCTTCCATAAAAGAGGAGAGGCTTTGGGGTGGGGCAGACGCAAATGTATGTTCTGTCTTCGCCATCTGCTGGCTGCATCACTTATCTTCCCCCTGCCTCAGTTTCCTCATCTGTAAAAGACGGATGGGTAAGAATGCTCGCCATGCTGCATTTTTGTGGGCATGAAATGCTGGCACTTCATGACTGCATCCCGTGGAGCGTGTAATGTTGTCAGCAAGAGTGGCAGGGGATCAGCGAGGTCACCTGTTGGTCTGCCGTCTTCTTTGTCTCCTGTTTTCACAGCAAATTGTTCTCTGAACAGTCCTGGAATCTATTTCCTCCCCAGGAGTAGAGGATGGACTGAATTTCTGAATGCATTGTTCCTACTCCCTTTCCTCTTCCCCAGAACTGTTATCTGAACCAGGATCTCCTGCTGGGGGACGGGGAGCAGCCTCTGGAGTTGCCAGAGCAACACCATGGAAACAGGGTGTGTCTGCCCCACAGAGCACGAGGAGTGGTAGGAAGGGTATGTTTCCCCAGGCCCAGCTCAGAGGACATGGCCTGTGGTGAGAACAGGACTTCCACTCCTGCGCCAGGATGCCAGTCCCCCTTCAAAGGCATCTGGCTCTGTCACAGGCTGCTGTCCACACGCAGTAGGTAATGCGCATATAAGGAATACAGAAAACAGGGAGACTGCCCATGCTTCTGCTGCCCTAGGGTGGAGATGCTGAATTACAAAGACCCCGTGCAGGAACTGTGCAGGTGGATGGTAGCTGTCAACTTGACTGAGCCACAAGGTGCCCAGATGTTTCGTGAAACATTATTTCTGGGCATCTCTGTGAGGGCAGTTCTGGATTAACATCTGAGTTGGCCAACTGAGTAAAGCAGATTGCCCTCCCCAGCATGTGGGGGCTCATCCTGTCCATTTAGAGCCTGAATAGAACAAACAGCGCCTGTAGTTCCAACTACTTGGGAGGCTGAGGCAGGAGAATCACTTGAACCTGGGAGGCAGAGGTTGCAGTGGGCCAAGATCGTGCCACTGTACTCCAGCCTGAGCAACAGAGCGAGACTCTGTCTCAAAAAAAATAATAAACAGCCAAGTAGGACAGAATCTTCCTCTCTTGACTGTCCTGGCTGGGACGTCAGTCTTCTCCTGCCTTCAGATTCAAACCTGACCTGGAATGATACCATTGGCCCTTCTGGGACTGTATTTCTCAGCCTCCATAATCACATGAACGTATTCCTTATAATAAACTTCTTTCTATTGATATCCATATATACATAATACACACACACAAATGCACACAAATGCATGTCCTATTCACTCTCTTTCTCTGGAGATCCCTGACTAATATTAATACTTTTCTCCTTAGTAATGGAAGATCTAGGTGACCACGTGAAAGCCATTTGTTCTCTCTAAGCCTCAGTTTCCTCTTCTGTACAACAGGAGTAATAATATTGATCTCACACGTAAAAGTATTAAAGGATTAAGAGGCCACTTTGTGTTGGGTTCATGGTAAGGATTCAATCAACCGTGGCTTTGGGGAGGAGGTGTGCAAGGCACATTAAAATGTGTATTGCATTTCCCAAAGACATTTGGATTCTTTCTCCAGGAAATCTTCTGCATTCCCTCTTATAAACACTGACTGGGCTGCATCGCTGAATCTCTAACACACAGATCTTTTCTGCCTTCAAATATTGTTTGTGTTTTTATTAGACCAGTGTTTTTCAAAGTTGCGTCCCCACACAAATGCACTACAATTACCTGTCAATTTACATGCAGAAGAAATATGCACATTCTTGAATCCCACCCAGACCCACTGAATCAGAATACCATGGCTAGGAGCCAAGGAATTTGCATTTTTAACAAGCTCCCAGGGTGATTCTAATGCAATTAAAGTTTGAGAGCCTCTGCCTTATGCCCTGCTGAGTACCCTTACTCCACACAGACATAATTAAGCCTCTTAATTACACTTTTTGCCATGAATTAATAGAGTCTTAATTATCTGAGAACACTGATTGACAATAAGAGGCATGAGATAGTTTGGTTTTTATTCAAAATGAAGGCAAGATTTGAACATCAATGATGGAAGCCATCTCCTGGTGTAAATGGAAGTTTTCTCTGTGACAATACTGCGGCCATTCCCAGCAACGCTCTATTCTATGGTGGCATTAGTGTTAGTATAATGGGGTTCACGGTGATGATTCCGCATACCCTTAAGTGACTTCATAAGCAGACGCTTGTTAAATTTGCAGCTTTTTCCTAATGAAAAGGAGCAACTTGCCTTTGAAATGGTATCTGTTTGGGCATCTGCAGAGGGAACCCAAGAATGCTGCTGTCTTGTCTTCCCACCCGTAGGCTAGTGTCTGACCACTGAATCTATAGGAACTATCTCCCCAAGAATAAAGCTAATGCTACCATCATTCATTTATAACTCACAGTTGTGGGCAGTCCTTATCATCTGCATTTTACTGGTGTAGAAATGGAGACACAGAATGGGTGAGTAGACCTTTTGATCTGTCAACACTGACATCCAGATTTTTAATTCCTACTGCAGGACGAACTGGGCCTCTACTGTGTTTCCTTTTTTTTTGAGACAGAGTCTTGTTCCGTCGCCAGGCGCCAGGCTGGAGTGCAGTGGTGCGATCTCGGCTCACTGCAACCTCTGCCTCCCGGGTTCAAGCAATTCTCCTGCCTCAGCCTCCCGAGTAGCTGGGACTACAGACGCGCACCACCATGCCCAGCTAATTTTTGTATTTTTAGTAGAGACAGGGTTTCATCATGTTGGCCAGGATGGTCTCGATCTCTTGACCTCGTGATCTGCCCGCCTTGACTTCCCAAAGTGCTGGGATTACAGGCGTGAGCCACCGTACCCAGCTGGGCCTCTACTGTTACTCCTTCGTTTCCATTATTGTCAAGTGTCTGTTCATTCTCCTTCATCTCCATTATTGTCAAGTGTCTGTTCATTTTCACTCCAGTCTTTGAAGCCTGGCTGAGCAAGGGGCATGGAGGCAGAAAACTGGGCTCCTCAGGTCCTGCTCTGAAAAGTCCTGATGCAGGAGCTGGTCTTCTCCAGAAGTGAAAAAACTAGTTGTTTATGCAGACTTGCCACCACCAGCCAGTCCCTACTCAACTATCCCACCATTACTGTCAGAGGCGTTTGAACCAGAGCGACTTCATCTTGAATAGGGGCTGGGTAAAACAAGACTGAGCTCTGCAGGGCTGCATTCCCAGGAGGTTAGGCATGTTAAGTGACAGGACGAGACAGGAGCTCGGCACAAGATACCTACAGGTCACAAAGACCTTGCTGATAAAACAGGTTGTGGTAAAACCAGCCCAAATCCACCAAAACCAAGATGGTGACGAAAGTGACTTCTGATCATCCTCACTGTTCATTATATGCTGATTATAATGCATTCACATGCTGAAGGACACTCCCACCCATATGCCATGACAGTTTAAATGCCATGGAAGCGTCACGAAGTTACTCTATACGGTCTAAAAAGGGGAGGAACCCGCAGTTCCAGGAATTGCCTACCCCTTTCTGGGAGAACTCATGAATAATCCACCCCTGTTTAGCATATAATCAAGAAACAAATATAAGTATATTTAGTGCAGCAGCCCATGCCACTGCTCTGCCTATGGAGTAACCATTCTTTTATTCCCTTACTTTCCTAATAAACTTGCTTTCACTTTATGGATTCAGACTGAATTGTTTCTTGTACGAGGTCCCAGAACCCTGTCTTGGGGTCTGGATTGGGACCCCTTTCTGGCAATATTATCATCCCGTTGTGAGCCGGGGGCTTTGGCCCTCAAGAAGGCAGCAGAGTTTCCTGGGGAGCAGAACACTGTAAGCTATTGTGCTCCATGACTCGTTTTGCACATTTCAGCTCATCATCTTCGTTAAATAAGTAAATCAGCACACAAGCCTCTTTAAGAACGGGAAAGGGACACATTTACTTAGATGAGATTTAGGAAGAGAGAGGAGAGCACTGGGCTTTCTGTGATGTGATTGTAGTTGCACGTAGGCTGGAGCCAGGGTGACGTGGAACAGAAAGGGATCAGAAAGGAGGCACAGGAAAGATGAAAGCTTGAGCTCTAAGTCGAATCCTTCTTCTGATAGCTGCCTGCATTCTTGGTCTCCTCCTGATTCTCCTTCCTCAGGCTGCACAATCTAGCGGTCATTATGATGGCAGGAATCACTGAATTTAGGAGCCTCTTACACTTGGATTGTTCAGGTTTCAGATTTTTAATTAATTTTTTCCCTTCAAATCCTTGGTTACCTCATTGTGGCTTTTTATTAAAAATGTTATCTGAATTAGCTGAGTGTGGTGGCAGGCGCCTGTAATCCCAGCTACTCAGGAGTCTGAGGAAGGAGAATCGCTTGAACCCGGGAGGTGGAGGTTGCAGTGAGTCAATCGCGCCTTTTCACTCCAGCCTGGGTGACAGAGCAAGACTTCATCCCAATAACAACAACAACAACAACAACAACAAAATTAGGAATTGCATTTAATTTCAAGACAGAGAAACAGGAACTGGATTTACCTTCTTTTCTGAAGCTGCCAAACACAAGACAAAATATTTGAAACGTTGGGTTGGAAGACACGGGCATTAAGCAATGAAGAATAGTGATCCGTGAAAGAAGAGAAACAAACAAAGACAGCCCTACACTTTTCTAATCTTTCTGTCTTGAGAGTTTCCAGGCCTCCGCTCATCTCTCAGGGATGTTCATGGAGAGGCCAGGATACCCTGAGATGAGGAGACAAAGAAGAGAGTAAGGGAAGGCCAAGAAGGAAAGCTGCAGAGAGAGAGCCTTCCTGAGTCTGCAGAGGGTCCCCTTGAGCATGCAGCTGAATCCTATGCATGAGGAAGGCTTCTGAGGCTGGGGAAAGAGACATCTAAAAGGATTTGAGTAGCAATACCCAGCACTCAGCCCGGCCAAGGAATAACATCGACCAGCCAGACTGGAAAACCTCTATATCCATGGGAACTAGGTAATATGGGCAGAAAGGTCTTGACTAAATAGGAAAAAAATTCTTAGTGCTAGGCCGAGCACTCTCAGTTCCACCTAGCCAGGTTTTTTTTTGTTTTTGTCACCCAGGCTGGAGTGCAGTGGTGCGATCTCAGCTCACTGCAAACTGCCTCCCAGGTTCAGGTGATTGTCCTGTCAGTCTCCCGGGTAGCTGGGACTACAGGCGCCTGCCACCATGCATGGCTAATTTTTGTATTTTTAGTAGAGATGGGGTTTCACTATGTTAGCCAGGCTGGTCTCAAAGTCCTGACCTCAGGTAATCTGCCTGCCTTGGCCTCCCAAAGTGCTGGGATTTACAGGCCACCATGCCTGGCCCCTAACCAGTTTTAATTAGCTTCTGTATCTTATAATGAGGATATAAATCCATCAGTGAAAAGTAACCCAGAACTGACACAGATGCTTCGATTAGCAGGCAAGGATATTAAGACAGCATAACTTTATGTTTTTAAAAATTAAGTAGAAATGTGGAAAGTATTAAAAAGTACCCACATTAAAATTTTAGAGCTGAAAACTGAAATATGTGGGATGAAAAAATATATTAGATAAAATTAATGGCAGATTAGACATTGCAGAAGAACATTTTAATAAACCTGAAGAATAGAAACTATTCAAAATTAGATGCACAAAGAAATACAGAAAGAAATGGTAATAAATAATACATAAAGCAAACATAGCCATCAGTGAATTGTGGTATAGTTTCAAGAAGCATTATACATATACATATATTTATCTTGTATGTTATATTATATATGTATTATACGATATATAATTTATACATACTATATATGATGTCAGAGAAAAAAAGACATTTGTATAGAAGAACAAATATATGGATAACAAGCAGATGTCTCATCAGAAACTATGAACAAGAAGACAATGTAGAGAAGTATGGGAAGGAAAAAAAATCTAGTAACCTAGACTTTTATACTCAGTGAAAATGTCTTCAAAAACTAAAGCACAAGAAAGTGTTTTTTCAGCCATACCAAGGCTGAAAGATTGCATCCCCAGCAGACCTATGCTATGAGAAATGTTAAAGGAAGTCCTTCAGTCAATGGGAAGTTAATACCAGAGAGAAATACGGATCCTCACAAATGAGTGAAGAGCTCTGGAAATGGCAACTAAATAAATTTCGTGAAAAGATAACTGGTAGTTCAAACAAAAATAATAACAATGTAGTATAGGGTTTATAACATATAAAAACTAAAATATATGACAAGAACAGGAAAAAGAATGGGAGAGGGAAAAGGAGAAGTATACTAATATAACATTATATTATAGGTAAAGGGATTAGTATCCACTAAAGTAGGTTGTGGTAAGTTAAACACATATATTATAAACCTTAAAGGAAGTGCAAAGATAACAAAACAAAGCATTATAGCTAAGAAGTTAAAAAAAGAGCAACATAAAATCATAAAAATATTAATTAATATTACCTATTAATCCAAAAAGAGGCAGGAAGGAAAGCAGAGATTGCAAATCACATGTTGCTGTGGTATGACAGGAAATATATATACTCATTCCTCAGTATTCCTGAGGGATTGTTTCCGGGATTCCTTACGGATACCAAATCATCTCTAGATTACTTATAATACCTAAGAAAATGGCAATGCTATGTAAATAGTTGTCATACTGTATTGTTTAGGGAATAATGACAAGAAAATCAGTCTGCACATGTTCAGCACAGACACAACCATCCTTTCTTTTCCTCCTATTTTTGATCCACGGTTGGTTGAACCCATGGATTTGAAACTCATAGACACAGAGGGCTATTTGGTCTTTGTCCTCAGTGCCTGGCAGAGAGCTCCTAAAACCCTTGGAATTTCCTGAGTGGAGGGGTCGATAGGCACTTTTGTTATTCGTAATGAGCCCCTTTCCACTGTGCCTGGCATTATGCTAATGAGGACTGTTGGAGAGCCCCTAGGTGGATTCAGGATGGGGGCTGGTCACCAGAAAGACCAAACCTTGATTAGATGGCTGGAAATTCTAGCCCTACCTCCAGTCTCCATGGAGGAGGGAGGAATCAGGGGCTAAGTTCCATCGCCAATGGCCAGTGATTTGATCAATCAGGCCTACATAATGAAACCTCCGTAGAAACCTAACTGACAGGGTCTCGGGAGCTTCCAACAAATTTGTGTGCTGGGAGGGTGCTCACAACTTCACCAGGACACAGGCTCCTGTGCTCTGACCTTGCTCTGTGAACCTCCTCACCTGGCTGTTCATATATATCATTTATAATAAACTGTAATAGCAAGTACAGAATTTTCTTGAGTTCTCTGACTCTAGCAAATCATAAAACCTGGCAAGGAGTTCAGGGGAGGAGATTGTGAGGACTCCCAACCTTTTAGCCAAGTCAGACAGAAGTGCTGGTAACCTGGGGACCAAGTACTTGTGGTTGGCATCTGAAGTGAGGCAAGTCTTGTGGGGCTGTGCCCTTAAACCTGTGGGGTCTGATGCCAGCTGTAGGTGGCCAGTGTCAGAATAGGACTGAATTGTACAACACCCAGTTTATGTTAGGGGATCAGCAAGCCGGAGACTTGGTGTTGGAAAAGTACCACCTATTTGTTGTCAGAAAGAACTTGAGAGTTTCCCGTAAGAAATTCATGTCAAATATAAATACACAGATGGGTCAAAAGTAAAAAGATGGAAAAGTTATATAATGTTAATACTAAAAAGAAAAACAAAATGAACCTGCAGTAGCTATATTGATACTGGATAAAGCGGATTTCAGAGCAAAGGATATGTATAGGGACAAAGAAAGTCATTTCATAAAAATAAAAGGATACGTTTATTAAGAGGTCATACCAATCTTAAACTTTATAGACCTAATAACAGAGCTTCAAAATACCTGGAGCAAAAACTGGCATAACTAATAACTCCAAGGAGAGATAGACAAGTCCACAACTATAAAAGAAATTTTAATATCCCTTTCTCAAAAATTGACAGAAAAAATGGAAGAGAGAATAAAGAATACAGAATATTTAACAGCATTATCGACTAAATTAACCTAACTGACATCAAACATTCCACATAACAATAGAATACACCATCCCTTCAAGTGCCTGTGGAACTTTTACCAAGATAGACAATCTTCTGAGTTAGAAAACAAGCCTTACTATGTTTGAAAGGATTTAAGTCATAGAACTTATATTTTCTGACCATAACGGAATTAACCTATAAATGATTAAAAGTAACTCTCCAAATATTTTTAAATGATGCAACACACTTCTGAATAAAATGTGGGGCAAGACGCAATCAAAAGTGAAACTAAAAAATATTTTGAACTGAATGAAAATGAAAACAACATAAAATTTGTGAGATACTTCAAAAGGGAAATTTATAACCCTAAACTATATTAAAAAGAAGAAAGGATGGTCAGGGGCAGTGGCTCATGCCTGTAATTTCAGCACTTTGGGAGGCTGAGGTGGGCGGATCACCTGAGGTCAGGAGTTCGAGACCAGCTGGGCCAATGTAGTGAAACCCAGCTACTCGGGCAGGCTGAGGCAGGAGAATCACTTGAACCTGGGAGGCAGGATTTGTAGTGAGCTGAGATCCCATCATTGCACTCCAACCCAGGCAACAGTGCAAAACTCTGTCAAGAAAAAAAAAAGAAGAAAGGTGTCAAATCATCGACCTCAGCTTCCACCTTGGAGAAATAAGCCCAAAGTAAAAAGAAGAAAGGAAGTAATAAACGTGAGTGAAAAAAAATGAAAGAAAAAAACAATAGAGAAAATCAATGAATCCAAAGCTGGTTTTGAGAAGGCCAATAAAATTGATAAACTTTTAACTAGGTAGATCAAGAAAGACAGAGGAAACACAGATTACAAATATCAGAAATAAATGTGGTGGCATCACTATAGATCCTACAGCTATGTAAAAATAGTCAGAGAATTTCGTGGACAACTTTATGCCAATACATTTGACAGTGTAGATGAAATTGACGAACACCCTGAAACACACAGCAAGTGTCAAAGTTTACACAAGAGAAAAATACCTAATATACATAGCCCTTTATATATTAGAAGTCCAATGAGCTCTCCATTGCGCCACGGAGCCACCTAGCCCTTCATATATTAAGGAAATTAAATTTAAAAGTAAAAACTTTCCCTCAAAGAAAACTACAGGCCCCGATGGTGTCACTGGTGAAATCTATCAATCTTTCAAGGAAGAAATAATAACAATTCTACATCAACTCTTCAAGAAATTTAAAGAAGGTGTACTTTCCAGCTGATCCCATAAAGTCAGCATTACCCTGAGATGGAAACCAGACAGACATTGTAAGAGAACTACACACTCAAATCACTCATGAACATGGACATAAAATTCTAAAGCTAATTTTCAGAAATTGAATCTAGCAATACATTAAAAAGTGTCATACACCATAAACAAGTGGGTTTTAGCTCCAGAATACAAGATTGTTTTAATATTTGCCAAGTAATCAATATAATCCATCAACTTAACAAGTGAAAAAAGAAAAACCATATAGTCATCTTAGTAGATATAGACATCCATCCCTGATAACATCTCTCAGCAATGTGGTATTAGAAGAAAATTCCTCAACTCAATAAAAGGTGTCTATGAAAAGCCTACAGATAACATTATACTTAGTATTAAAAACTGTATGCTTTTCCCCTAAGATAGGGAACAGGAATGTCCACTGCTACAGTTCAACACTGAACTCAGCAAATAGCCTGTACAGCAAGGCAAAACAAATAAATAATAGGCATCTAGATCAGAAAAAGATAAATAAAAATGTGTTTATTCATGGATGACAGGAATATCTATTTAGAAAGTCAGATGGAATCAACAAAAAAGCTACCAGAGCTGATAACTGAATTTAGAAATGTTTCCGTACACAATAGCAATATACAAAAATCATCTTTCTACGATTAGCAATGAAGGATCAGAAATGGAAACATTATTTACAATAGTACCTAAAATATGTCATACTTATGAACAAGTCTGATGGGAGAAGTAAAGACACAAACTTTGAAATCTATGAAAAATTGCTGAGATGAATTAAAGAATATCTAAATAAATGGAAAAATATACCATGCTTATAGTTTGGGACACTGGATATTGTTAAGATTGACGAATAGTTTCAAAACAATGCCAATCATAATCTTAGCAGACATATTTTGTAAAAGTTGACCAAGCTCACTCTAAAATTTATATGGCAGATCAAAGACAAAAAAGGCAACTTCAAGCCATACCTTGAACCATAGACAGCATTTAATATAAAGTGGATCATAAATCTAAATGTAAAACCTAAAAGTGTAAAAGTTCTAGAGAAAAAAATATAAGAAAACTTTTGTGACTTGGGTTAAATAAAGATATCTTAGCTATGACACCAGAGACATGACCTAAAAAATAGAAAACTGATAAATTGAACTTTATCAAAATTAAAAATGTATGCTTTTCAGAAGAGAATGAAAACACAAGACGTAGACTGTGGCAGTCACCTGTACGGTAAAAGACTTATAGCCAAAATATATAAATAATTCTTAAGCTCACCAATAAGAAAATTCAGTTAAAAGTGGGCAAAACATTTGAACATATACATCTCCAAAGAAAATATGCAAGTCGTAAATGAGCATTTGGAAAAATACACCACATTATTAATTATAAAAATCCAAATTAAAACAAAAATGAGATAAACACCCATTATAATGGCTAAAATTTTAAAAGATTGTGATGATTAACTTTATATGTCAACTTGTCTGGGCCATGGCACCCAGTTATGTGGTAAAATATTCTGCATGCTTCTCTGAGGGTGTTTTTGGATGAGATTAACATTACACTGGTGGACACTGAGTCAGAAAGACTGTCTTCCATAAAATGGATTGGCTTCATTTAACCAGCTGAGGGCCTGACCTCTTCCCAGCCAGCCAGAATCCCACAGCAGGCTGTCTTTATACATGCAGTGAGCATTGGCTCCTCCTGGGTCTCCAGCCTGCTGGCCCACCCTGCAGATTTTGGACTTGGCAGCCTCCATAATCACATGAGCCAATTCTTCAAATAAATCTTTTTACATTTATATACATGTCTGTTGGTTCTGTTTCTCTAGAGGACCCTGATTAATAGCTAGCTATACCAAGGGTTTGCAAGGATCTGGAACACGTTAAACTCTTATACACAACTGATGAAAATGCAACTGGTGCAAGAATTTTGGAAAACAGTTTGTAAGTTTCTTAAAAAAAAAAACAAACTACATCTATTGTATGATCCAATCTTTCTACTCCTAGGTACTTATCCAAGAGTAAAGCAAGCATACATTCATGCAAAGACTTGTGCACAAGTGTTTATAGTCATGTTATTTGTAATCTCCCAAACAAATGTAATCTCTCAAAACAACCCAAATATCCATCAACAGGTGAATCCATAAACAAACTGTAGTACTATATCCACACAATGAATTATACAGCAAGAAAGGGATGTGCTATTGATACATTATTCAAAATGGATAAATTTCAACTTAATTATGGTGAGTGAAAGAAGACAGACAAAAGATATTGTATGATTAATTTATCTAATAGTCTAGAAATTGCAAGTGTATAGAGAGTAATGATTTGAAATGTGGGTGTGATTGAGGAAGGAAAAGGAGAGATTATGAAGAAACATGAGGAAACACTGGGGCTCTGGATATGTTTGGTGTCTTGATTCTGGTGATGGTTTCATGGATATTTACGTAGGTCAAGCTCATTCAATTCTATATTTTAAGCCCAATTTATCACATGTTAATTACATCTAAATAAAGGTACTATAAATACAATACATCCTTCCATTTTTATTTATTTTATTTTATGTTTTTTGAAGTGGAATCTTCCTCTGTTGCCCAGGCTGGAGTGCAGTGGCATGATATCAGCTCAGTGCAACCTCCATCTCCCTGGTTCAAGTGATCCTCATGCCTCAGCCTCCTGAGTAGCTGGGACTACAGGAATGCACAGCCATGCCCAGCTCATTTTTGTGTTCTCAGTAGAGACAGGGTTTCACCATGTTGGCCAGACTGGTCTCGAGCTCCTGACCTCAGTTGATCCACCTACCTCAGCCTCCCAAAGTGCTGGGATTACAGGCATGAGCCACTGCCCCTGGCCATCCTTTCTTCTTTTTAATATAGTTTAGTGTTATAAATTTCACTAAACTATAGTTTAGGTGATTCTCCTGCCTCAGTCTCCCGAGTAGCTGGGATTACAGGCACCCGCCACCCCACTAATTTTTGTGTTTTTAGTAGAGATGAAGTTTCACCATGTTAGCCAGGCTGGTCTCAAACTTCTGACCTCAGGTGATCCACCCATCTCGGCCTCCCAAAGTCCTAGGATTATAGGCATGAGCCACTGCATCTGGCCTCTTATCTCTCCTGATAAGACTTTTTCACTAGATGTTTTATTTTATCTCTATAGATTTAAGGGGTACAAGTACAATTTTGTTACATGGATGTATTGCATAATGGTGAGGTCTGGGCTTTTGGGGTGTCCATCACCAAATATAATGTACATTGAACCTGTTAAGTAATTTCTCATCATCTACTCCACTCCTGCCCACCTTCCAGTCTTTTGAATCTCATTCCTCATACTATGTCCATGTGTACATGTTATTTAGCTCCCACTTATCAATGAGAACATGTGACATTTGTCTTTCTGTGTCTGTCTGTTTTTACTTAAGATAATGGCCTCCAGTGTCAGCCATGTTCCTGCGAAGTCATTCTTTAATTCTTTCTTAGGGCTGAAGGGTATTCATGGTGTATATATATACACCACATTTTCTTTATCCAGTAATCTGATGATAGATACTTAGGTTGATTCCCTATCTTTGCTATTGCGAATAGCTCTGTGATAAATATATGGGTGCAGGTATCTTTTAATTTTTTTATAGGTTTAAATTTTTTCAACTTTCATTGTAGATTCAGGGGAGTACCTGTGCAGGTGTGTTACCTGAGCATACTGTGTGATGCTGAGGTTTGGGTTATGAATGGCTCCATCCCCCAAGTACCTAGCATAGTACTCAACAGTTTTTCAAGTCTTGCTCCCCTCCCTCCCAGTAGTCCCCAGTGTCTACTGTTGCATCTGTACATCTATGAGTACCAATGTTTAGCTCCCACTTACAACTAGGTATCATTTCACCACAGTCAGAATGGCAATTATTAAAAAGTCAAAAAACAACAGTTGTTGGCAAAGACTATGGAGAAAGGGGAACATTATACACTGTTGATAGGAGTGTAAATTAGTTCAGCCCCTGTGGAAAGCAGTTTGGAGGTTTCTCAAAGAACTTAAAACTGAGTTACCATTTGACCCAGCAATCCCATTCCTGGATATATATATCCAAAAGAAAAACAAATCATTCTACCAAAAAGACACACATTTGCATGTTCATTGTAGCACTATTCACAATAGCAAAGATGTGGAATCAACTCAGGAGTCCATCAATGGTGAACTGGATAAAGAAATGTGCTCTAAAATTCAGAGCAGTAAATACTTATTATAGTAAAAATGAAAATACATCACCCAGGCAAAAAGCTAGAAAAAAAGAGCTACAAAGTAAACTGATAGAAAAAAGACAAAAATCAATAACAATAAAAGCAGATTAAAATGGGGGGGGAAAAAACACACAGCAGAGTTAAGAAGAAAATATAGGCCGGGTGTGGTGGCTCACGACTGTAATCCAAGCACTTTGGAGGCCAAGGTGGGCAGATCACCTAGGTTGGGAGTTTAAGACCAGACTGAGCAACATGGTGAAACCCCGTCTTAAAAAAAAAAAAAATTAAAAAAAAAAAAGAAGAAAATATAAATCTCGTTCTTGGGAAACAACAGCAACAGAGTTGACATGCCGTTACACAGATTAATACAATAAATAAAGTACAAATACACAAAATAAGAAATGGCACAAAATAACTCTTGAGAGAAGAAATAAAATGAGATTATATATTTAGCAGAATGTTCTGGAAGTGAATTTGACAACTTAAATAAAATGGGCTACTTTTTGTAAAATATAATCTATCAAAGCTGGCCCCAGTACAGAAAGAAAGTTTAATCAGGACCAATTCCTACACAAGAAATAGTGAAAGTTGTAAAAATGTTTCTTTACAAATAAGCACTATGACCAGATAATTTAATAGAAAAATCAGAAAATTGTCATGCTACCAAAAATATTAAAGAGGTTTTTTTTTTTTTTTTTTTTTTTTTTTTTTTTTTTTTTGAGATGGAGTCTTGCTCTGTCGTCCTAGCCTAGAATGCAGTGGCACAATCTCTGCTCACTGCAACCTCCGTCTCCCGGGTTCAAGCAATTCTCCTGCCTCAGACTCCCAAGTAGCTGGAATTAGCGTACCACCACGCCCAGCTAATTTTTGTAATTTTAGTAGAGACGGGCTTTCACCATGTTGGTCAGGCTGGTCTTGAACTCCTGACCTTGTAATCCGCCCACTTCAGCCTCCCAAAGTGCTGGGATTACGGACATGAGCCACCACTCCCAGCCCAAACCCACAGGTTCTTATCCTCACATACATGGGTTCCCAGAGAGTCCTGGATGAAATTTAGAGGATTCATGAACTTAGGAAAAATAATTACATCATTATTTCCACTAAACTCTAAATGAAATTTAGCATTTCCTTCATATATGAATATAGGCAACAAATCCCAGTAATATCATCAGGGCCTGTGACATTGTTATCAATAATAATTGTAGGTATGTTTACACATTTAGTTGTTGCAAATATCTTAAAACATTTATGGAGACCCAGCAACGTGGCTCATGCCTGTAATCCCAGCACGTTGGGAGGCTGAGATGGGATTTGAGCCTCTTTGTTTGAGGCCAGGGGTTTGAGACCATCCTGGGCAACAAGTAAGATCCCATTTCTACAAAATAATAAATAAAAGAAAAGGAAAAAAAAACCACTTATGCTAACACCATGCTGAAATTTGCGGTAGTTATAAGTATAGTCACCTCCCTAGATCTTGTTACCTATTACATTAATGAAGCATTATATATATTACTATATACACATTTGTTTTTAAAATATTTTAAAAATATATTTCAATATTTAATTGGTTTCTTTTGAAATCCTAAATATTTTACTTCAGGCATGTAAACCATTATTCTGAGAAAGAGTCAACAGACTGGACCAAGCACAGTGGCGTAAGCCTGTAATCCCAGCACTTTGGGAGGCCAAGGTAGGCAGATCACCTGAGGTCAGGAGTTCAAGACCAGCATGAACAACATGAAGAAACCCTGTCTCTACTAAAAATACAAAAATTAGCCAGGCGTGGTGGCACATGCCTGTAATCCCAGCTACTCGGGAGGCTGAGGCAGGTGAATCACTTGAAACCGGGAGACAGAGGTTTTGGTGAGCTGAGATCCTGCCATTGCACTCCAGCCTGGGCAACAAGAACGAAACTCCATCTCAAAAAGGAAAAGGAAAAAAAGGCCAGACGCGGTGGCTCACACCTGTAATCCCAGCACTTTGGGAGGCCGAGGCGGGTGGATTACCTGAGGTCAACAGTTCGAGACCAGTCTGACCAACATAGTGAAACTCCCTCCCAAAAAAAAAAAAAAAAAGATTTATGTTAAATTGTGGGAAGAGAGAATTCTCATATACTCATGGTGGGGTATAAATTTTGTAGGACATTTGCTATATATTAAAAGTTTAAATGTGCGTACTCTTTAATCCAACAATTTTATTCCAATAATTTCTTCTAGGGAAATAATAGAAAAAGTGCATACACACCCAAAGCCCTGAGCCTTTAACATACTTAGCACAATACAGGGACGTCATTTGTTTCTCTATCTCCCTTCTATAAACTTTAAAAAAAATTTTTTTTTTTCTTTTATAAAGACGGGGTTTCACCATGGTCACCAGGCTGGTCTTGAATTCCCGACCTCAGGTGATCCGCCCGCCTTGGCCTCCAAAGTGCTTGGATTACAGGCGCGAGCCACCACGTCCGGCCAATAAACATTTTTTTTAAGATGGCCGAAAAGCCCAGGCGCGGTGGCTCCAGCCCGTAATCCCCGCGCTTTGAGAGGCCGAGGCGGGCGGATCACGAGATCAGGAATACAAGACTAGCCTGGCCAACATGGTGAAACCCCCGTCTCTACTAAAGATACAATAAATTAGCGGGCCGTGGTCGCTCGGGCCCGTAATCCCAGCTACTTGGCAGGCTGAAGCAGGAGAATTGCTTGAACCCGGGAGATGGAGGTTGCACTGAGCAGAGATTGCGCCATTGCACTCCAGCCGAGGAGGGGGGCGGCGAGGGGGGCGGCGGTCTCAGAAAAAAAACGGCGTTTCGCTTTTGTTGCCCAGGCTGGAGTGCAATGGTGAGATCTCAGCTCACTGCAACCTCCGCCTCCCGGGTTCAAGTGATTCTCTTACCTAAGTCTCCCGAGTAGCTGGGATTACAGGAATGCACCACCACACCCGGCTAATTCTGTATTTTTAGTAGAGATGAGGTTTCTCCGTGTTGGTCAGGCAGGTACTTCTGACCTCAGATGATCTGCTTGCCTCAGCCTCCCAAAGTGCTGGATTACAGGCGTAAGCCACAGTGCCCGGCCCTGTAAACTCTTTAAAAAGGCAAACTTGCTGGGTTCGATTCCTGGTCAAAAAAAAAAAAAAAAAAAAGGGCAAACTTGGCTGGGCTCGGTGGCTCATGCCTATAAACCCAGCCCTTTGGGAGGCGGAGGCAGGTGGATCACCTTAAGTCAGGAGTTTGAGACCAGCCTGGCCAACATATAGTGAAACCCCATCTCTACTAAAAAAAAAAAAAAAAAAAAAAATTAGCTGGGTGTGGTGGCGCATGCCTGTAATCCCAGCTACTTGGGAAGATGAGGTAATTTGAATCGCTTGAACCCAGGAGGTGGAGGTTGCAGTGAGCTGAGATCGCACCACTCTACTCCAGCCTAGGAGACAAAGTGAGACTCAAAAAAAAAAAAAAAAAAAAAGGCAAACTTTGTCTCATATTCTCAAGGTCATACACAGTTCCTAGCTCACCAATAAGTGCTTCTTGGACAAATAAATATTTAAATCTTCTCTCCAGTTGCTGTAAAACTAACCAAGCCTCCAAATTCTGCATCTGAAACACCTGGGAGGTTGTATAGACATGCAGATTCTCAACACCCATTTCAGACTTTGAATAAGAATTGGGTGGGGAGAATGAGGGGCAGGAATGGGGTTGGAGGATCTGCCGTTAATGGAAGACCTAGGTTATTTGGTGGGTGGTCGGTTTGGGAAACTGTTGGATGCCACTCACTGGTATCCTTTTATAAAGGATATAACAATTGTATATATTATTGTTCTGTATTCACAAATCAAGAATAACCTTTTCCAGGAGGTGCAAATAAGGGAAGCAGAATTCATGGGCAAACCAACCTCAAATTTTTCATACCCTGCCTGACACACAGAAGACAGCAGGATGTGTATACATGGGCTGAAGAGAAGGAAACTGAGTTCTTATTCTTCCCTCACTTTTTTCATCTTAACTAAAGCACAAAGCAGCTGATTCAGAAAACAAAAACCTATTTCGAATCGTGACTTTGTTCTCACACTAGCTATATGAATTTGAATAGATGACAGGTTACCTACTGTCTGAGCCTAATTTCCTTATTGTTAGAAACTTGATAAGAATATCTGCCTTCCTCTCAGGATCATGTGCTGGAATTAAATGAGATAAACTATAAAAAATACCAGCACAAAGGCCATCAGTAATTGTCATTTCCTATTGTCCTTTCCTTTCTTCACATCACCCAGTTTCAGATGTTTCTCTGGAAAAGAGTCCCATTTCCTTACCTTGGTCTGGGAGAAAGCGAAGTACATTCCCACGGACGCCCAGCTCCTTTACGTAGCATAAGTCTTGGGAGACCCCAGTGGTCGCTGCTGCTTCGCGATCCTGGAAAATTTTCTTCAGGATATAAGGCACAGGTTGGAACCTCTGAGGTGAAGGTGCCTTATCTAAGTCCAGAAATTGGAGAAAGACATATTCTTGAAATTGGACTGCCTGGCCCAAAGCCAGAGTTAGCAGGAAGCTAAAAGCCAAATCTGGCAAGAAACGAACCATGGCCTCCGGGATGGCTGTCAGGCTGGGGAGAGCTCCACTGCCAGACTGCCAGGCAATTCAGGCGCTGCTAATTTATCTGATGTAAGATAATCAAGTGTGAATTGCCCTCTTCCCAGCTCCTCAAAGGCCACTGGATGTGAAGACGGAATTTTTTTTCTCTCTCTTCTCTTGCTCTACTCTTCCAGGAAAAAGTTCACAAAGATTGCCAATGCATGGACATAAACTCTACAAGAATGTGAGGTTGTCAGCAGTAGAGTGAAAAGGAGACATGCATTTATTCATTTAACACACAGTTATTAAGCATCTATTATGTGCAAGGTGCTGAGATTGGTGCTAGGAACAGAGTAGTGAATAATTCACAGACTTGGGCAGGGCGTGGTGGCTCATGCCTGTAATCCAAGCACTTTGGAGGCCAAGGCAGGCGGATCACCTGAGGTCGGGAGTTCAAGACCAGCGTGACCACCATGGTGAAACCCCGTCTTAAAAAAATAAATAAATAAAAATAAAAAATAATTCACAGACTTATAATTCGTCATCTGCTTACAGCAAGCTTGTCCAACCTGTGGCCTGGCCTAAGGGCCACACGTGGCACAGGATGGCTTTGAATGCACCCCAACACAAAATCATAAACTTTCTTAAAACATTATGAGATTTTCTTGTGTGTTTTTGTTTTGTTTTGTTTTGTTTTAGCTCATCAGCTATCGTTAGTGTTAGTATATTTTACATGTGGCCCAAGACAATTCTTCTTCTTCCAGTGTGACCCAGGGAAGCCAAAAGATTGGACACCCCTGGGTTAGACAAATATCCAGGTAGATTTCATTATTTTATTTTATTTCTATTTATGTATTTATTTATTTTTGAGACGGGGGTCTCACTCTGTTGCCCAAGCTGGAATGCAGTGGCCTGATCTTGGCTCACAGCAAGCCTTGACCCCCTGGACTCAAGAGATCTTCCCACCTTAGCCTCTGCAGTAGCTGAGACTACAAGCACAGAGCACTACTCCCAGATAGTTGTTTTATATTTGTAGAAATGGGGCCTTGCCATGTTGCCCAAACTGGTCTTGAACTCCTGGCCTCAAGCAGTCTTCCCACCTAGGCCTCCCAAAGTTCTGGGATTATACGAATGAGCCACCACACCTGGCCCCCAACCTCGTTTCTCAGCACCCACCAACCTTAGTGTGGATGCTTTAATTATACTGACCTGTTTGTAGTTCTGTGAACTCATTTCATCTCAGAGCCTTTGCAAGATCAAGTTCAAAGGTCGCCTCTACTTCCACAACTTTGACTCACTTTGACTCACCAAAATAGATCTAGATACTTCTTTCTCCTACTGAGCCATACCTGGGCATCCGTTACAGTTTATACAGTACATTTTACTGTGTTCGCCTCCCTCCCTTTCAGACAAATCACACCTTGAGGATCAGAACTGTGTCTCTTCACTTAAATATCTTCACTGTGTCTTCTTCCCCAAAGTATCTCCACTGCTGAGGAAAGTGTCCTGCAGGGAGTAGGCATTCGATAAATATCTGTGCAAAAAATAAATGAAGGAATTAATTGGTTGCTATTTCTAGTGAGGTTTTCCCCATTCCTTTTTTTTTTTTTTTTTTTTTGAAGACTAGGTTTGGAGAGTGTCTCGCTGTGTTGCCCATGCTGGCCTTGAATTCCTCAGCCTCCAAGTAACTAGAACTACAGGCACATGCCACTGCTCCCAGGTCACGTTTCTCTCATCTCCCATTTCTATTTTATTTAACACTTTTAATCTACAATCTTAAACTTTTGATCTTTTTTCTTTTCTTTTCTTTTTTTTTTTTTTTTGAGATGGAGTCTCACTCTTGTTGCCCAAGCTGGAGTGCAATGGCACGATCTCGGCTCACTGCAACCTCCATCTCCTGGGTTCAAGTGATTCTCCTGCCTCAGCCTCCCAAGTAGCTGGGATTACAGGCATGCGCCACCATGCCCGGCTAATTTTGTATTTTTAGTAGAGACAGAGTTTCACCGTGTTGGTCAGGCTGGTCTCAAACTCCTGACCTCGTGATCTGCCCGCCTCAGACTCCCAAACTGCTGGGATTACAGGTGTGAGCCACCGCACCTGGCCAACCTTTTTCAACAATAAGAGTAGGTTGCATTTTCGTTTTCTTTATTTTACTTTCCTGACTTAAGGTCAGAAACCAGACTAACTGGTTCAAATTCTGGTTCCACCACTGATAAGTTATGTGACCATGAGCAAGCCACTCAACTGTAAAGTGGGAGTAAAACATTCTTTGTTGGCCAGGAGCGGTGGCTCACGTCTGTAATCTCAGTACTTTGGGAGGCCGAGGCAGGTGGATCATGAAGTCAAGAGATTGAGACCATCCTGACCAACATGGTGAAACTCCATCTCTACTAAAAATATAAAAATTAGCTGGGCGTTGTGACGCACGCCTGTTGTCCCAGCTACTCAGGAGGCTGAGGCAGGAGACTCGCTTGAACCCGGGAGGCGGAGGTTGTAGTGAGCCAAGATCGTGCAACTGCACTCCAGCACTTCAGCCTGGTGATGGCAGGACTCCATCTCAACAACAACAAATTCTTTGTTAAGGTGCTGAGGGCAACACGTGAAATAATGTATATATGACGCTCAGGACAATGTCTGCCAAATGGGAAGCACTCAATAAAAGTTGGCTATTATTATTATCATCATTATTATTTATTAAAGAGAAGTTTGACGAGGTGCAGTGGCTTGTGCCTGTAGTCCCAGCTGCTTGGAAGCCTGAGGTGGGAGATAGAGTGCAACGCCAACCTGGGTACCATAGCAAGACCCAGTTCCTTTTTTTTTAATTTTTATTTTCATTTTATATATATATATATATTTTTTAACAGAGACTGGGTTTCACCATGTTGACCAGCATGGTCTTGATCTCCTGACCTCGTGTTCCACCCGCCTCAGCCTCCCAAAGTGCTGGGATTACAGGCGTAAGCCACCTCGCCCAGCCCGCAAGACCCAGTTTCTAAAGGAAATAAAAGTTTCAGCAGAGCACAAACTAAGAAAAAAAGAAAAGAAAAAAAGAGAAAGAAGTAGTTTGATTATGAAGGAAAAAAGAAATAATGAAGAATGTGCAGTTGCCTAGCAGAAAAAGCACCAAATTGGTCAGGGGATCTGAGTTAAGCACAGCATCTCCAATTACAATGTAATTTTAGGCAATTCACTCAGTCTTTTATGATATATACTTAGGCATGGAAATTTTTCAAATTGAAGAATTGGAATTGGTCTGAGATGTCATAAAGGGCTAACCTATTTGGGCCTCACTTTCCTTACCTAAGAAAACATAGGATTTAATAGTATTGTTTTTAAAGATTCTATAAGCAGGCCAGGCACAGTGGCTCACACCTGCAATCCCAGCACCTTGGGAGGTTGAGGAGGGTGGATCACCTGAGGTCAGGAGTTCAAGACCTGCCTGACCAACATGGTGAAACCCCATCTCAACTAAAACTACGAAATTTACCCAGGCATGACGGCAGACACCTGTAATCCCAGCTACTTGGGAGACTGAGGCAGGAGAATCACTTGAACCTCAGAAGTGGAGTTTTCTGTGAGCCAAGATTGAACCATTGCACTCTAGCCTGGGCAACAGAGCAAGACTCTGTCTAACAAAAAAAAAAAAGAAAGAAAGAAAAGAAAAAAAAAAAGATTTTATAAGTAAAGCCACTGTAATTCTGAACTTTGAGGCCCAATCGGAAAATCAAAATCAAGGCAATATAGCTAGGTAGTATAGAACTGGTTCTGGAGTCATAGACTTAAGACGAAAATTCTAACTCAATCACTCACAGGCTGTGGGGTCCAGAAGAAATTGTTTCTCTGATCTTTAGTTTTCTTTTTTTTCCCTTTGAGACACAGTCTTGCTCTGTCGCCAGGCTGGAGTGCAGTGGCACAATCTTGGCTCACTGCAACCTCCGCCTCCTGGGTTCAAGCAATTCTTCCACCTCAGCCTCCTGAGTAGCTGGGACCACAGCCGCATGCCACCACACCCGGCTAATTTTTGTATTTTTAGTAGAGACAGGGTTTCACCATGTTGGCCAGGATGGTCTCAATCTCTTGACCTTGTGATCCGCCCGCCTCAGCCTCCCAAAGTGCTAGGTTTACAGGCGTGAGCCACCGTGCCCGGCTGATCTTTAGTTTTCTAATCCATAAAATGAGAAAAGGAGTGAGGGTGGGAGGAGGGAGAGAATCAGGAAAATTTACGAATGGATACTACGCTTAATACCTAGATGATTAAGCAATCTGTACAACGGGGTCCTGTGACATTTACCTGTGTAACAAACCAGCACATCCTGCACATGTACCCCTGAATTTAAAATAAAAGTTAAGGACTGGGTGCAGTGGTTTACGCCTGTAATCTCAGCACTTTGGAAGCCAAGGCAAATGGATCACATAAGGTCACCAGTTCAAGACCAGCTTGGCCAACATGGTGAAACCCTGGCTCACCTAAAAATACAAAAACAATTAGCGGGGTGTAGGGGTGTGCAGCTGTGATCCCAGCTACTTGGGAGGCTGAGGCAGGAAAACCGCTTGAGCTCCAGAGATGGAGGTTGTAGTGGGCCAGGATTGTGCCACTGCTCTCCAACCTGGGAGACACAGAGTTTGTCTCAAAAATAAATAAATAAATAAACGTTAAATAATAAAATAAAATAAAATAAAATAAGAAAAATATCAGTCCAAAAGAATTATTGTTATACTTTATTTTATTTTTTTGAGATGGAGTCTTCCTCTGTCCCCAGGCTGGAGCGCAGTGGCACCATCTGGGCTCACTGCAACCTCTCCCTCCTGGGTTCAAGCGATTTTCCAGCCTCAGCCTCCCGAATAGCTGGGACTACAGGTGTGCTCCACCATGCTCAGCTAATTTTTGTATTTTTAGTAGAGATAGGGTTTCACCATGTTGGCCAGGAAGGTCTCAATCTCTTAATCTCATGATCCACCTGCCTCGGCCTCCCAAAGTGCTGGGATTACAGGCGTGAGCCACCTCAACAGCCCAGAATTATCATTATCATAAGCATAAAAAAATTTCAACTTCACTAGTGAAAACAAGAAATGAAAATTAAAAACAATGAAATGTCTTTGTCTATCCAATTAGCAAGATGAAAAAAGGCAACAGCTTGTGTGGATGAGGAAACAAGGAAATAAACACTTATACACAGGACTGTGTATGCATTAATATAACTTATCTGGAGGAATATATAATAAATATTTATATAAATATAAATACTAAAAGGTTTTTTTATATTTATTAAATATAAATTTAAATATAAATTTAGTATTTATATAAATATAAATACTAAAAGTTTATTTTTGTTATATTTATTAAATATAAATATAAATACTAAAAGTTTTAAAACTATTTCTGGCCAGCCTCAGTGTCTCACGCCTGTTATTCTACCACTTCTGGAGGCCAAGGAGGGTGGATCATATGAGGCCAGGAGTTTGAGAGAAGCCTGGCCAATATGACAAAACCCTGTCTCTATTTAAAAATTAAAATTAAAGGCCGGGCACAGTGGCTCACCCCTGTAATCCTAGAACTTTGGGAGGCCGAGGCAGGCGGATCACAAGGTCAAGAGATCGAGACCATCCTGGCTAGCACAGGGAAATACTATCTCTACTAAAAATACAAAAAATTAGCTGAGTGTCATGGCATGCACCTGCAGTCCTAGCTACTTGGGAGGCTGATGGAGGAGAATCACTTTAATCCAGGAAGAGGAGGTTGCAGTGAGCTGAGATCGCACCACTACACTCCAGCCTGGGCGACAGAGTGAGACTCCATCTCAAAAAATATATACATGTTAAAATTAAAATTAATAATTAAAAAACAATTCAAAAACCCAGCTGGGTATGGTGGTTCACGCCTGTAATCCCAGTGTTTCGGTGGAACAGAGTAAGGAGTGTGGGGTTCGTTCCCATGTGAAGCCCCTTGGAATTGGGCCTCACCATATGGTGAGCTTGAGCCCGGACACAGTTTCCCGTTGGAGGCAGTCGAGCTATGGGAAAGTAGGAACTGCAGGTAAAGGAATTACAAAAAGAACT